>VNJT01004823.1:0-14504 GCA_008042655.1 Drosophila burlai | reverse complement strand
CAGGGGTGCCATGGAAAACACTGTGGTTTTGATTTCCCCAAAAAGGCATTTCCGCTAAACCAATTTCTCGGTGCCATACAACATCGAATAAGTTTTGTATTTTTAGTTTTTTCACAAACCATTCGAAATGGCTGGCAGGGTTGCCATGATGAAATCACCCATGTGTTTTAACAAACATTTTTTTAAATGACTGTAAAATGGTAGGTTTTGGGTTATTTTATTCTTTAAAAAATGTGATTTAACCTATTTTGTTAATTAATTTAGTTTTTTTTTAATTTTATTTAAAAAAAAAGTTTAAAATGTTGTCGCGAAAATAAATAATACTAGCTAGACAGCTCTACTAAACCCGACTTCAAAATTTCGAATCTATTGATGTGGTAGGCATCGAAATTGACGTCAAGTTGTGTGTTTTCAAAGACCCGAAAAATATTTGAGTGGAAGTGCTGTGGCACCGAGGAATCATTTTTTAGGGTTTTTGCAGCGGAAGTGGTTTCTGTGGCACCCCTGATAATGTTGATGAAATTGAGTTGTTGATTTAGATCCATTTTTTCAAAGGCAGGCAAAAAGCAGGCCAGTATATACCAAATTAGTAAACTTAAAGTGGCACCGTGGGAAAATATCTTTGAATACATTTCAATTGATAATTTAAAAAAATGGCAATAGGATATTGATAAAATTAAGAGTGGCGCTTCACCACCCGGTGGACCTTAGTAAATAATTAAATAGAAAAAGAAGCAAAGAAGCAAATATTGTCTACATTACATGACGATCAAATATGTCCAAGTAGGACATACAGGCATTTCAAAAACCTTGTCCAAGGTCAAAAGACATTATTATTGGAAAGCTATGTCTAAATAACAAACTACATAAAAAAATGTCCAAAATGCCAAAAAGCTAAAGTAACCAAGCATACAAACCTCCAATGACTATTACGGATACACCTGAATACGCTTTCGACAGAGTGATAGTGGACACTATAGGTCCTCTAAAAAGGTCGGAAAATGGCAATGAATATGCAGTCACACTCATTTGTGATTAAACCAAATATTTAGTTGCTATACCCATACCAAACAAAATCGCAAGTACCGTCGCTAAGGCAATTTTTTAATCTTTTATTCTGACTTACGGTCCAATGAAGACGTTCATTACGGACATGGGGTACAGAGAATTCAATAATCACTGAAATATGCAAAAACTTTAAAGTTAAAAATGTAACGTCTACCGCTCGTCACCATCAGACAGTAGGTGTAGTCGAAAGAAGTCATAAAACTTTAAATGAATACATATGATCTTACATATCAGTTGATAAGACTGATTGGGATTTATGGCTTCAATATTTCGTCTATGGTTTTTATTCAACCGCATCTATGGTACATAATTATTGTCCATATGAGTTAGTATTTGGTAGACCAAATAACACAGTGTAACAGTGATTCTGAACTTTTGAAGTGACCTAGTAGAGATTGTTAAGCAGGGCCAAAATAACACAAAACCATGTTTGAAATTCTTCTAACAACCTCAAAATCTTGATTTATGGTAAAAAAAAACGTTTTTCGGCAATTTCTCACTTTGAAAAATTCCTGCTCGAAAACTTGATGACCAATTTGAAAAACGCTTGGCTTTTTTTATAGCTTTGTGGAGTAGCTTACAGGAAAAAAATAAGTGTTTGTTTCTTTCGAATGAAAAAGGCAAATTTTTTGCTTGGAAATACGCAACTCGTACTTTTTATACCCTGGCAGGGTATTATAAGTTTGGGGACTTATTTCACAGAGCCAATAAATTAACTTCAAGTAGAAGAATAATATGATCGCTAACCAAATGCTAACATAAACAAAACGCGCGCACATAGCAAACTCTCTTCATATATGTAAGAAAGTGTACCAGCACTACAGCAGAGCGACAAGAGAGATTTAAAGCAGAAACACAGGAGAGCAGCAGAGAGAGAGAGATCAACAGAAATAAAGCAGAACAGCAGAGGGGAAGCGACAGCAGAGGAACAGCAGAGCGACAGAGGAGAGCAGCAGAATTAAAGCAGAGGAGCAGCAGAGCGACCGCAGAGAGCAGTAGAACAGCGGAGCAGAGCAGAAGAGAGGGACATTCGGAGAGTAAAAATAAGCAGATACGGACGCCAGAGGAAGAGTTATGAAAAGTAGAAAAAACAAAAGCAGACAACTTAAATTAAACTTGTAATATTCATCGTTAATAATAATACTGATATTTTAATATAATAATAAAAAGCTAAGTTGGGTAAATCTCATCTTACATATATGTATACTTTAAATTCTCTTTGATTGCTGAGTAACAGCAATACATAATATACAAAATGAAGCCGCTCCTCTGCTGGCGTCACCAGCAGAGCAGCTATGAGGTTTTAGGCTAAGAATACTGTTGTTTTAAAATATAAGTTCAGAATGGATTTATTTATTCAATAAATCGGAGCAATAGCTCTTGACAAAGAAAGTCAAATACAAATTTATTTACTTGGGAAACTCCTGGGAAAGCATTCAACTGAAATGCTATCATCTTAAAAGGATCCTTTCAGCATTAAGAGTATATTAGAGCCAGCGAGATTGAAACATTGCAAAAACGTTGTAAACTATACATTTACATTGCATTATAATTGTAGATCGAGGTCGATCATAAGTCTGGTAGGCCGAACGTAAATAATGTATGTATATCGGGTCTGTTCCAGTTTCCACTTCCGCAAAATTTACTCGGATTCGGATTTCCCAGACCTGTTATAGTTTCCACTTCTGTCATTTTACTCGGATTCGGATTTTCTCTCTTAAGTCTCTCGAACTTCAGAGCAAAACCACTCGGAAACTTTCCGACTGCCATTGGTCCGGGGGATTCAGATCCGAATGAACAGAAATGAATTATTTCATTCTCTAATGGTTTAGGTACATTACTGCATAACTGAATAAGCTAAAGGTACCATTCTTGATTTTTAAATAATTCGACTCGTATCTAAGCTTTCAAAAATTCTAAATCCGCCTGTTTTAGTTTCCGAGCGTAAACAAATTTTGGATCGTAGAGTGCCTTGAAGGGTAATAATCAAAGAAATAAATAATCTGTGAGATATTTCGCATATGAAAAATGCAATTTTTACGGCCAAGAACGTGTTTACCATTGATTTTATGCAGTGGTTCAATACCCTATTAACGTCTTTAGGTTGGAAATTAGAGCGGTCCAAAATTTGATCAGCCCCTAATTCACAAAACTCTGTCAAAAGAAACGCAGAGGGCAAAGGGAAATTTAATAAAAAATATTCCAATACACAAGGGAAATTCGCTTATGTTAACGGGAAACTCGAAAATGTTAAAGAAAATCCGAAAATGTTAAAGGAAAATATGAAAATGTTATAAAATTCACTTCCGAGTGGAAACTGGAACAGACCCGTATATAATATAAGTTTAGGATAAAGTAACATTGTAAAATATAGATAAGAAAGGGTACTCGATAGATTGCGATAGATATGCGCGATCGAGGGAGTGCGATCACTCTCTCGAGGAAGCGCGAAACGAATAGACCCTAAAGAATAAAGTCAAGGAAAATAAAAGTTTTACACCTGCTATGTTTCTTTGTATGTTACAAAATTTAAGATTAAGAAATTGGCGTAAACACCAAATATAAAAAATACATAATAGGCACACTCCGCTTCGCCCCCGCTCGCTTCGATCGTCCCCCACCAATAAATCAGTATTTCAATAAATCAATCAATATTTCAATAAATTAATATTTCAATATTATAAATTGTATTAAATTTATACTCGTCAGAAAACTTTGTCGTATAATAAATAGATATAAAAAGTATAATTGATTCATTGTTTCCATCCCATATAAGGAAGTTTAAAAAACACACACAAAATCCTAATTCGCTGCTAATCGGCAAATTTAATTACAAGGAAAAACTTTGTAAAAAAATGTTAAAATTGTTGATATCAAACATAAGTACATATATTTTACCGAAATACCTCAACGCAAACAGTAAATATATGTGCAATGTAAAGCAATTGAAGTATGATAAATAAGAAAATAATAATTATAATCGTATTTCATTTTTAACATCTGACTTCGATCCCAATATATGTAAAATAGAAAGATGACCAAACTCATCATAAGAAATTAACATTTTTTACAGGCAATGCGTGCCTTCATTGAATCCAACTTTAAGCTGCTTGATATAGACAGTGATGGTATTGTTGGCGTAAAGGAATACCGTTATAACTGCATAACTAGAGTAGCCATAGACGATATTGCACCTATTGACAAAGCATTCGAAACACTGTTAAACGTAAGTTTTTGTAATTCATTTTTAGAAATGCAAATAATTACTTAATCTTGTTCTTTACAGGATGAGGATCGAAAACGTGGTGGGCTATCACTAGATCGTTATAAAGAGTTGTATGGTCAATTTTTGGGCAATACAGCCGATAATCATCCAGCGGTCAATCTGTTTGGGCCATTATAAATAATTTATTACATTTAATTGTCTTCGCTGTTGTTCAACTACTATTTTATTTAGACTTATTTGTAATTACTATGACTTTAAATTTACTACCATATAGATATAAAACATTCAAATCATTTTGTGTAGAATCGTCAGAAGAACAGTTCGTTAATTTTAAAGTTTTATAATTAGCTAAGTAAATTTGCTCTCAGAAGTGTAAAATAAGTTAAGATGTTGATTCGCTCTCCTAAAATGGCTCTTAAGTAATGCACCTCTCTCAGTTCCTGCAAGATTTTGATTACTTGTTATGTTATATAAAAGTTGTAATAAACATATTTATCAAAATAAATTAGTATTCAAACCATGTCCATACAGATAATTCTTTTTGTTCACGCCAGAAGGGCGCGAATTTCTGAGCGGCAGTGTGAGCGGCCAGCACTTGCGCCTAAGCTTTTGCCCCGACTCAAAAGCGCCGCAGCTCTCCCCTTCTCTTCTCGCTCTACCTCCTTTTCAGCTGGTAATCTCACCACTCTTCGGTCCCGCGGCTCTTCCTATCTTAGTTTTATCTTAGTATTAATTAAGACTTTGTGCGAAATAAACGCGAAATTCAGTAAAGCTACCCCCGACTCCTAATTATTTGGGACCCAACAGCAAAAACACCAGCACTTTCAACCTTATCGTCCACTGGCCACCGACTACCATCAGCCAGAGAACCGGCTTACATTTGGCTTAAATCCGCCTACTCCATTTCATGGTCCTTTGATCTCGCATTTAGCCTGTTCCACCGACGCCCCTTGCGGATAAATCAAGATAAGTACGGTTTTTATTTCCATTTCGTCCGTCACATTCACACAACGTTTGTCACTAAACTCCTGTTTTTGCCTTCGAAAAATTATTCAAAATACATTCAAGCAAATTATAATTTATTCAATAACAAAAATTTAAACAAAATTTTAAAACAAATTTACAATCAAATTCAACCGCAGAAACTTCACTATCTTCTTAAATAAAATAAATTCATTCACATACCAATTGTGAGGACTCATAAATGGGCTTCACAATCTCAGCGTGTAAGCCAGCCAAGAAGGCTATGGGGAAAACCAGCCATGAAGGCTAACAGAGGGCTATTGAAAGCCAGCCATGAAGGCAAGATAGGCATTTGACTCCGGGCAGGAAGGCGAGGATTTAGTTAAGTTTAGAGTTAATAGTATATACTATATTAAGGAAGTAATCTAAACCGGGGGCCCACTGTAGTCACCGGTTAAGAGAGCGGCCACCCACAGCAGCAGCTTAGAGACCCACTGCAGCCGGGCCGCAGAGAGCCGGTTATGGCACCCGCGCAGTCGATGCAGTCGAGCACGGAGATCCGCTCTGAGCGTCAATGCAGTCGAGCCCTAGAGAGCCGCTCTGAGCGCCGATGCAGCCGAGTAACGGAAATCCGCTCTGAGCGCCAATGCAGTCGAGCCCTAGAGAGCCGCTCTGAGCATCAATGCAGCCGAGCCCTCTGAGCCCCAGCGATTGCAGCCGAGCCCTCGCTGCTGCCCGATTGCATCCAGACCTTAACAAACCGCGCAGCCGAGCCCCCCAGAGAGCCGTTCCGTGTGACGGCGAGTGTGGCAGAGAAGCCGCTGGCGACTTCGGAACGAAACTCCCAAAGACGGTGACGTAAAAGAGGTAGAGCGTCAGCGCCGGCGATTTAGAGGAAATGTAGGTCAGGAAAGGAGCGATGGACCACGAATGCTACGCTCCAACGTCACCCCGGGACCACTACACGTAAGCGCGCTGAGCTCCCTCCGCCTATCCCTGGCGGGGACTACAGCCCAAACTAGGGAAAATAAACCAGAAGCAAAAATAAATAATTTAATAACAATTTGGCAAAGTGTTTTCACGATAAAATGATTCCCCACTCCTAACACCCCCATCTCGCCTTCATCTTGGGTCCGCATCCCCCAAACCAGGGCACTCAGCCGCTTCGGGCTCTTCCTCTGGAAGAGACCCGCAATCGGCGGAGCGAGCCTCTTCTTTGCAACTGGTCCGTTGGTGGAAATTCCGTAACGGTTTGTGGCAGAGGGAGGCCGAGCCCTGACGGGCAACGGGCG
The DNA here is from genome assembly GCA_008042655.1 of Drosophila burlai. Taxonomy (NCBI): domain Eukaryota; kingdom Metazoa; phylum Arthropoda; class Insecta; order Diptera; family Drosophilidae; genus Drosophila; species Drosophila burlai. Next base: position 7,955 of record VNJT01004823.1, on the reverse strand, counting down.
CCGGTGTTTCCCCGTTTCCCCCCACAGCTCTTTCTCGCTCAATTGGCCGTAGTGCGGGTTTGTTTTCCGGCCGATTTCCGGGGGAGAGGATTTCCGCTAGCGACGACGGCACCTCCTTCCCCTCTCGTTCTCTGCCCCCTCTCCCTCCTCTTTCCCCTGGCTGCTGGTCTAGCCTACTTTCAGGCCGGTTGGGGAGATTTTCGCAACCGGCGGCGACAAGTGGAGGGATCGCGTCAGCGCCGCGCTGCGGGTCTGATTTCCCAAGCCTTTTCTCGGTCTCGCCTCGTTCCCTCTGGACAGTGGGTCCGTCCTTGCTCTTGGCTAAATGTGTAACTGTAACGAACACACTCAATGAGCGTAGTCCACCTCAACACACTCTGTCTACTTTTTTGACCGGCATGCTCAGGAAAAATGGGAGTGGGTTTTGTGCTAAGATGAACAAGAGTGTCACAGATACAATACTGTAGATAGAGATACGATAGCTGCAATACGATAACCAAACGGTTAAGAATCAGACAAGGAAGTGTACCTATTGAAGACGAGGCCCAGATGTTATTGGCATCTTTCTATACCCACCCTACCTGTGAAATCCATTCGGACTCCACCCTTTTACAACCGCTGCTTTAGGTACCCTTTGGTGCCCAAAAAGACATCAGATTAATTAATATTTGACACCATATAATAAAAGATAATGATAATATTTCGATATGGTAGGTAGGTTGTAGTGGTGAGGCCCCCAATTAGAGATGGGCTCCTTTTTGGTCCACTCCCTCTGTTGTCATGTTGTGGTCGTAGTTGCACTTTAGTACCATCCTGAGTCGCTGAGGAAGCCTAGGATCGCTGAGACCTTCAGCTCTCCTATGCCTTCTAGTGACTCCAGCTGGTAGGCACCGAAGTGACGTAGTCTGATGTGATTTTGGGCCGGACAAAAGCAAAGCAGGTGCTCTGGAGTCTCTGTTGGATAGCAGCTCTCTGGTTCGATCCTTGTCGTATGTCGGCCAACATTTCTTTGTCTGCTTAAAATGGTCATGGATCCTTGTCTGGACCGAGTTTAACGAGATCGGTGTCAGTACGTTGATATGTTGCCCTTGCGAACCTGCTCGGGCTAGTTCATCCGCTTTCTCGTTCCCTGGGATATCGCAATGACCCGGTACCAGGTGACTTGTACCTCGTTTCTCTCTGCAAGTCTATTAAGGGCCTTCTTGCATTCTGCCACCATCCGTGAATTTGTGCTAGGCTATCAGAGTAAAACCGTACTTTGGTGTCGCTAAGTTCTCGCCGTATCGAAAGCTTGGCTGCTTCCGTTATGGCGAGTATCTCAGCCTGAAAGACCGTCGCTGAGTCTGAGAGAGTGAAGGACTCCTCGATCGCCCATTGCTCAGCGAAGATCCCAGCCCCCACGCCGCAGCTCATTCTGGAGCCATCGGTGTAGAGGGATACCTCCTCTGCCCCGGTTACTCTCTCCCTTCTCCAGTCTTCCCTTGATGGGAATGTGGTTGTGTAGGCATTTTTGAAGTTCATCTCCGTAGTCACTTAACTTGATTCCTTCCACTATCTTGCCGTGGCCTGCGCCGTATTCGCTCCAGCAGTTATTGGCTTTCAGTCTTACTGCGCTCTGCGCGGCCATGTCCTTTACGAACAGTTCTATCGGCATGATGTCCAGGATAGCATTAAGTGCTGCTGCCCCCGTCACGCCAGCACACGCTGCTCTCTGTATCCTCGTTAACTTTGAGATGTTATAAGCTCTAGTTAGCGCTGGCCACCATACTAGGGCTCCGTATGTTAAAATTGGCCGAACAACCGCCGTGTAAAGCCATATTATTATCTTTGGGTGTAGTCCCCAATTATCTCCGAACATTTTCCTGCAAGAGTAGAAAGCAATACTTGCCTTCCTCACTCTTTCAGTAATGTTTCCTTTCCACGAGAGCTTCGGGTCTAGTATCACACCGAGATACTTAGCCTGCTCTGATAGTTTAGCTCTATGCCATCTATTCAGGGCATATTATATACTGGTATCTTAGTCCTTCTAGTGAAGAGCATAGGTTCTGTTTTATTAGGGTTGATACCTAATCCGCAGGTCTTTGCCCATATGTTTATCATTATCTCTGTCATTATCTCACTAATAACGTCAGGGTAGGGTCCGGATACTAGCAGCACCACGTCATCTGAGTAGGCTACTGCTTTGACGCCACCCATATTGAGCTCTTCCAATATGTTATTCATGTTTATGAGCCAAAGTAGAGGCGATAGGACGCCGCCCTGAGGTGTGCCTCTCTTCACTGACCGTGTGAGGTGAGTGCCACTCAGTTCGGCAGTGATCGTCCTACTCGTTACCATAACTCCGATCCATTCTCTGATGCCTCTCTCAACACCTATCGAGGTGAGGGAGCTCAGGATGGAGTCGGCGTTCACATTATTGAACGCACCTTCGACGTCTAGGAAGGCGGCCATTGTGTATTAATTGTATTGTAGTGTCTTCTCGACGTGACCTACAACTTCGTGTAATGCTGTTTCTGTCGACCGACCTTTTCGGTACGCATGCTGCGCGTCCGCTAGGTGGTGTTTTTCGATTTTTCCTCGGTTGTGAACATCTAGTAGTCTTTCTACCGGCCTATAGTCCTTCGCTAGAATGTGCCCCCTTCTGCCTAGCTTCGCACTGGATACGCTCCGTGGTGATGTTCTCTTTCGTTTGTGTGTCTGTCTCTGTAATTGTGCCTTCCTCGGGTGCCGAGTTCTCTCTCAGTCTGTCCTGCGGGGGTTACGACTCGGTATCGGCTTACCTACCGATGCCGATAGGTCAAAGAAGATGTATCTGTGGTCCAAAAAGGAGAGCTGAGTCGACACTCTCCTGTTCTCGACCTTATATTTGCCATATTCTATTTGAAGGGTGAGATCTAGTACCTCTTCCCAATCCTGAAAATCCTCCGTACTGGGGAATATGAAGGTTGGTGTGTTGCCCTTGTTAAAAATCGTAACCTTACGACTAATAATATTGTCAAAAAGAGACTCACCTGTCTCATTCGTTTCCGATCTTCCCCGGAGCGAGTGCCTACTGCTAGATCTGGTGTGCTGAGATTGGAACAGAGAAAAGCGTTAAAATGATTGTTAATTACTATGCATGCTCTCGACCTACCCACCGAGTTGGTGCACAGTGTTGTGTATCCTGGGATCCTTAGGCCAGCAACTTGCACGTCCCTGGTCCAAGGCTCCTGTATCAGTCCGATGTCGATATCCTTCTCCCTGAGAAGGATCGTGAGATTTGCTGAAGCATGGGTGCTGCGCTTCAGGTTAATCTGCACGAGTTTCGAGTTAGTTGGGGTTGTATCGGGGGACTTGTCGTCGATGACCATATCATCCAACAGCTTGTTGGTGAGTAGTTGTTTAATGCGGGTTCTGGCACAGTCATGGGAGAGTGCACACGGAGGGGTGGGGGTAAAGGGGGTAATTAGTCACGCATGCGTGCACACTGTTGGAGTGCAGGTGTCCTAATTAGCATAATAAATCAATTAATTATTGGTGGGAAAGGTTTTGGGGTGCCTAAATTTTTATGCATGTGTGATCATGATTAGTCACGTGTGTTGTGGGGCGTGTGAATTTGGTGGTAAGGGGTTAAAGGGATAAGGTGTGTGTGCTAGTGCGTATCCGGCTTGTGCCTGTCCGGCTTGTGGGTCAGCAGCTTGAGCATATCTCGTGCTAGTGTGTTTAGGAGGGTGGATCTTGTGAAATTATGTTTAAGAAGGGGGATCTTCTCGGTGACCTACCCATGGCTATCCTACCTGTGTCTATACCATACCGTGCCTATCTACCAGCAGGAGTCCTGACCTGTTGTAACATAACTTTGGGGGATGTTAGCCTTTCTAAGCATGTGAACAAAAAGACGAAAGAATTTGGAGGAAATCTAAAACTAGCCACCTGCTACCCGAAATTAACATTTCCAAGACTCAATTTAAGGGAAACTAAAGAATTTGGAGGAAATCTAAAACTTGTCACCTGCTACCCGAAATTAACATTTCCAAGACTCAATTTGAACAAAAAGACGAAAGAATTTGGAGGAAATCACCTGCTTACATAAATTATCCTTTCTAAGAGCAGTGGGAGAAGAAATGTTCTCCTTGGCTGGGTATAAATTCTGGTAGTTCCTAAAGGAAAATATCATTCAATGACCAGCAGTCAGCACCAGCCCCAGCCTCAGCACCAGCTCCAGCCTCAACACCAGCCTCAGCCTCAGCACCAGCAGTCAGCACCAGCAGTCAGCACCAGCTCCAGCCTCAGCTCCAGCCTCAGACTTAGCACCAGCCTCAGCCTCTGCACCAGCAGTCAGCACCAGCTCCAACCTCAGCTCCAGCCTCAGCCTTAGCACCAGCCTCAACACCAGCCTCAGCCTCAGCACCAGCAGTCAGCACCACCACCACCACCATGAACCTCATTTGCTCCACCGCCTCCACCTCTAGCTCGATTTCTCCAAATAACCTACTCGCTTAGGGGGTGACAAAAGAGGATTTGGAAATCCTACTTGAGGATATCGAGATAGATCCTCTTATGCTCGCCTTTAGCTCAAACAGAGCTAAGGGTGAGTGATTAAGGATTTTAATCAATTCCCTATAAACACAGCCTTTGAAATAGTTTCAACTTCCCGTGGTATGGGGAAATATGGTGAAATCGTAAGGCTGGAATTGTTAGAATATTATGTTTACCTACCAGAGAGTTATAACTATCTGGATGATTGTATTTTAGATTTTTTTTAGTGTAAAAAGATATAAACTAGTTAAAATGGAAGATAGAGACGTAGATTTCCGATTGATAATGTAAAAATAAAAAAAAACGTGAATAAAAATATTACAAATTAAATTTTTTTTGGGAGTGGGAACTTGGGGAAATTTCTTTTCAGCAATTTTCTTACAGGTTAATTATAAACAGACAAACAGAAAAATAAATAATAATTAAAAATATTAAAAAAATTATATTTTAAACTTTTTTTATTTGGGGATGGGAACTTGGGAAAATTTATTTTCAGCAATTTTCTTTCAGATTATTTAAATTATGTGTAGCGAGCGTGAGTGCTGTGAGACACGCTGACCTACTTACCTGCTGACCTATTTATCTGTTGACCTAATTTCTTGATCGTTTCAAATCCACCCCTAATATTACTGTTGACCTGGTCACTTACTGACCTACTAATCTAATGACATCATTTCAAGTATGTTGATCGTTTCAAAACCACCCCTGACCTACTTGAGTGTGTGTTTATCATAGAATGGGGAGGGTGTAACTCCACTCTACTAAATAAATATATAGGTGTGTGAAATAAATGATAGTTTTGTATTTTTTCAAATTTAGTTTTTATTTAGTCTTTTAAATAAATTAATATATCGCTCCATCAATTTTAAGGCATCTTGTTCTCTCTTTTCAACAAGCATGCATCTACAGGTGTCAGGTCCAACTTTGCAATCATCGTAAGCCCAGACGCAGTATTATAGGTGTTGTCCATACTTGGATTTTATTACCGGAGTAGCTTCCACGTCTTTGAAAAATGTTTGAAATGTTTTCAATTTCGTTACGTGCTCCTTAAAAATCTCATTGCCATACTTCTTTAAAAATTCCTCAATTTTCTTAGAGATCATTTTAGTATTGTTTAGTTTTTCCAATTAAATTAGTTTGAACGTTTATTTTAAACTAAAATCGTTCCCAAATGCACCACTATATTTTTATACACATTTTTTTAATAAAATCGAAAATGTGAAACCTGTTGCTATACCCACCCCTTGAAAATAGAGTTGTAACAAAATAATGAGAGAGAGAGATATATTTTGTTTTGTTTTCTTCTTTTATTTCAAAATTTTAATATATGATGAAATTAGTTTTCTAACTTTATGTTGTTGATTTATAAAATGAAAGCATGCACATGCTGCTATATTGTCATAGGAAAATGTGCATACATTAAGTTGTTTTTATAATCCCAGCTTTCATGAACATGTTCCGTGTCTCCACAAGCATTTGTAAATCTTCTTTCGAAATCACTTTTCCAAATTCAATAATAAATAAATTTATATTATTTATTAATGAATTACTCATCTCGTAAATTTGTACTCTCAACTCTCAAAAGGTAAGTGAATGTTAAATACTAGATATAAGAACTTTCGGCAACAAAAAAATTCAAAATTTTGTGTGCATTGTTGAGCGCACAGACACCATCCTGCACATGTAGTGAACAATATGGAAACTTATTTCCATCTATTATTTAAAGAGTAGGACATCCGATTTCTTCAATGTTTAATAAATCTTCCGTTCTTAAAAATTTTTTGAGGAAAAGTCTTTTTTCATGGCCTTTACAAATTATTTCCTTATTTCTTAATATTTCTCGTACATACATTTGCGCTTCTTTGAAATAGTTAATGCCATCGTTCCAATAAATTGTATGATGTTTTTTTGTTAACCAAGCAGCCGTTTTTCTCGATCATAGTGGGAGTGTATAATAAAATACGAATTCAGTTTTGGATCTTTTTTGAATACCACACCCATTTCTTTTAGAATAAATTTATTGTTATTCCCGATAAATCCTTGAATATCAATTGCCGCTATATCATCCCTCATTGTTAAGTATTAGACAATCCGCTGAACTATACCATTTAACGGGTTATATTCAACTAAACGATCATGAATCAGTACACAATATACTTGAACAGTTTCACTAGGGGCTTATGCAAGCTCAATAGAAATCCTGACATCAATCGGTCCCGACTTAACAGTTTCATTTTGATATGATAAATCTATTACGATAATAGGAGCTTTAACTTTAAAGTCAACAGGAGTTAGCAATTAGGCATAATTTCGATTTTAGTAGCTAGATTGAAATTTAGAATACAATTCATATAGGTGAGCAAATCGATCTTTCTCATAGTCTAAATTTAAATCATCATACGGGTATGTTTCAGAATTTAAGTAAACTTTTAAATTTCTCAAACTATTTGTAATAAATTGATGATTTTCTTTAAATACGATTAATGCGATACGAAGGCGTTCACGGTTAGCAGCCAGTTTTACATTCCAAATATGATTGTTTCCATTACTTAGTTTTGGGTTGATATACCTATGTATCCCAACTGCGGAATGCAATTGGTAGATTGTCTCCGCTTTTTATTATATCGTACATTTTAATTTTTGCTGAATCGCTTGGTGTTACTTGAGGAATTTTTCATGTAATTAGTTATATCAAGTTGAAGCTTAACATTTTCTGTATTATTTTCAAATACATCACCCAAGTTTTTAGTTATTAAAAGCACTAATTCGTGTTTACAATTTAATACGACTTTTTTGAAATCTTCAGCAAATCCCAATAGATTTCTAAGGGGTACTGAAAAGTGGAAGTGAGCTGAGACGTTAAAATTGGGTCCTCCAGTCCATCCACAATTGTAAAGCCTCTTATGTTCATGTTGATTTATAGATACAAAGTTTTTTATTATAGAAGTAATGCCAGTAAATCTTGTTCTATTGATCTGAACAACATTTATTTCATATCGTATCTCATCTAAAAAGTAGGCCATACAGTTTTTTCGCATTATCCCAATGACATTTTGAGTATCCAGCTTGCCATCCTGCCCAATGCTCTCACTAGGAAGTACATATAAATCTTGATTCTGAATTGTTATTCTAATCTCATCATTCGGCTTAAATGATTGTTGATATGGTGAATAACTGTGGTAATCTTTTTTCGAAATACTCTCGTCAGAGATATGTTTTTCTCGTACTTACAATACCTCATTCAACCCCATAATTTTTTTTAAATTAAACTCGTACTTTAAAACCCAATGATTTTAAAATTAATTTATTTTTTAATGTAAGCGTATTCCTATTTGGCATTGAACCTCTTCCTATAACTTTACGATTGAAAGTGGGTTGAATATGAAGAGTATCTGGTCTTTTATTATATATAATCATTGTATCAATCTCAAATGTAG
>VNJT01004822.1:0-13253 GCA_008042655.1 Drosophila burlai | reverse complement strand
AAACTGAGATAAAATTCTGAAATTTGATGATAGATTTTTATTTGTTGTAAGTAAAAAATTCAATATGACAACCATAAAACGACCATAAACTAAATCGCGGGGAATGTCAGACAGCTCACTCGACAAACAATACTCTATATCAATTTCAAAGTACGATATCTCAGCGAAAAAAAGAGATATTTAAAAAAAACTCAACAGCATTGGAAAGGGCAAAGGTTATACTTTAAGATGGCTTTTTCAGTATTTTCAGGAAAAGGACATATGCGATGCTACATAACCTCAAATATAGGCAAAAATCGCTGTTTTTGCACTTTTAGGTTAGGATATCTCGAAAACCGGAGCCAATTTGGAAATTTTGACCTCGGATTCGGATTCAGCGCACCGAAAACCTTCGGAAAAGTATATACTGGTTTCTGGGTCAGAATTTTGTCGGCCTGTGTTATTGGGACACCACAGCTAATTTCAACAATCGACGATCACAAACACATAATACAAGCCACAAGGATTGGACTGCATATTAAAAAAGCCACTCTTATTAATTGTTTTTACACTTTTTTTTCACTATAAACACTCAAGATTTTTCAGCAATTAACAAAAAATCGGTTATCGTTGTGCTAGTGCAAACGAAATAGCTGACTTTACAGTGGATAACTTAAAAATGGCGCCCTCTGTTAAAATTTCAAGTACGTAACATGACAGATTGATGTTTTTTGAATACATTCCACTTAAAAAAAAACACTTAACGACTTTTAAAAATGGGTTTTGGCCACATATGGGTGTCGTTGTGCATAAATGATTGAAAATAATTCAAAAATTTGGTCAACAAAAAAAAATGTTTTTTTCTTTAAAATGTATTCTTTTTTTGTTTTTAAAACATTAAATATGCACCATATTAGCATTATCAGAAAAACAAACGAAAAGTATTTTTCTAAATTGGATAAAAATTGAGAAAACTGCCTCTAAACATTTTTGAGTATAAAATCTACTATTTATCACACTATATATTATGACCACTTAATCGAAAGGTATTAAAATAACCTTTAATATAAAAAGAATTATGAAAATATCTTAACTGGTTCAAGAGTTTGCAACCCTAATGTATCAGATAACACCAGCAGTTTTCACAGAGTGAAACTGCCGAGTTGCGGGCCATATCCGGTGGCCTCCACGCGCAGCAAAAAGACCACTGTTCCCGCACTTGCGCAATTGACCGGAGTCTGAGCCAAACATTCGCGGAGCGAGTGATCGGCCGGATACAGAAGTGCTGACCTGGCCCTCTACCGGCAGCGCTGCAACTAACCAGAGGCCTGGAGTTGCATTAGATCATAACTTTAAGTTCAGTAAATAATTGTACTCCAGGGCTTACGCTCTGTATTCATTGTAATAACCCAATATTAATTAATCTCTAACCCTAACGGGGGAGTAAAATAAATGATAATAAAACTTAACCAACCGACTTATAATTGTCGCCCAACGCGATCGGACTCACGCGAAACGTTAAAACAATTTACACAGTGAAGTCTCATGCGAAAACGGTACAGTGAACTCGAATTAAAAAATATGGCTCAGTGCAACGGAAAAAAAAGTGCAAAGTGCAAAAATAATAAAAAAAGCACAGTAAAGGAATTACTTTTAACAAAGTAACAAAATTCAATATAATAAATAAAAACCGAAACAAACAAATGGTTTAAATAAAAAATTTGCTTTTAACAAAGTAAAAAATATTCATGATAAAAAATAAAAGCCAAAAAAAAAAGAACCAAACCAATGGTTTAAATAAAAAATTTTCTTTTAACAAAGTAAAAAAATATTCAAGATAAAAAATAAAAGCCGAACCAAACCAATGGTTTAAATAAATAAATTTGCTTTAAACAAAGTAAAACAAAAAATTCAAGAAAAGAAATAAAAACCAAACCAAACCATAAACAAAAAAACATAAATAAATAAATTTGCTTTAAACAAAGTAAATAAATCCAAGACAAGAAATGAAAACCAAACCAAACCATAAGCAAAAAAACACACAAATAACAAAGTGAAAAAAATTTTCAAGATAACAAAAAACTGAAATAGGAGCTGTAAGAATTCCCCTCAACAAGGGAAACTAAAAGACAACAGCGACGACGACAGCAGCGACGGCGGCAGCAGCGACGACGACGACAGCAGCTACGACGACAGCCGTACCGAGGGCGTAAGAAAGTCGTCGGCAAAACACACTTCGATAATAAAATTAATATAGGAGCATGTGAGTAAGCCTTTTGTTCGAAATTCGCCAATAAATAAAATATACCTCAAGAGTACATTCTACCAGTATAAAAATATGTACAATAAAATCTCATGTGCCAGAAAATACAAAATAAGGAAAATAAATTAATAATATTAAACAAATTTAAAAAACTTGGATTTATAAAAAATCACAGTAAGTTCTCATGTGCTAGAAAACACAAAATAAGAAAAATAAATAATTAATATTCAACAAAATTTGAAACTTGGATTTCTAAGAAATCACAATAAATTCTCATGTGCTAAAAAATACAAAAATAAACACAGCCAATAAATGATATCCAGAAAGCTGTGGAGTTCGAATTTTTAACAAATAGCGTCTTGGTCTTTGGATATTTGATGTTTGACACAGATACCCTGCGATTATTCCGCAATTATTCTCGATTTAATTTTGTGGCACTTACAAAATTTTTTAAAATACTGTCCCATGTATAGGGATACCGAGATAGTCTCATCGGACGACGAGGTACTAGAACATCTGCATAAAAGAATTCAAGAGCAAAGTAAAAAACCGTCAACCAGTAGGACGGCAACAATGCAGGCAGAACAAATAGCTAGTATGGAGGCCGCCATAGCTGGCGCACTCCAGCGGCAAGAACAAAGTGAGAGGCCCAGCGGCAGCTGTGCTTGCCTCGTTTAACACAGTCTTCAATTTAGAAGCCATACGAACAAAATCTAAATTCGGGGGCGATAAAAAAAACCCTCATTTTGTCAGAACTCCAAAAGGAGCAAATAACCACGGTGGTTCCTTTAAACAAAGGCCACACAATAGCGCAGGGAATGGCCAAAGCCAACCGGCACCAGAGCCAATGGAGACCGATAGCTCCTCCCGGTTCAAGCAATCCACAAAAGTGGCAATGAGGGCAGTCGACACGGTCTCGACAGAAGAGGATTACGACTCCCTTGCCCAAACGAACGCCACTGAAATAGGATGAGCTGGATGCAGAAGACTCTTGTCCCTGCTTCCCTACATAACACGTACGGTAGCAGGAAGACAAATAAAGTTATTACTCGATACCGGCACCTCTAAAAACTATATTTCTCCACTCCCGGGGCTGAAACGCGTCGTGGCAGCGGAAAAACCTTTTACGGAAAGGTCGATTCATGGCTTTACCAAAATCGACAAAAAATGTCTCGTTTCGGTGTTTAACGTAAAAACACCCTTTTTTATTTTAAACAGTCTTAAAGAATTTGAAGGCATTATCGGGCTCGACTTGCTTAAACAAGTGAATGCGAAACTCGATTTTACTGGAAACATTATAAATACTAGTAACAGAGCTGAAAACATCCAGTTCACTAGGGCAGAAAACGTCAACTTCATCAAAATTGATGATGAAGACGTCCCTCCTGCAATTAAGAACTCGTTCGAAAAGATGATTCTTAAAAATCATAGAGCCTTTGCTGACCCAGACAAAGCTCTACCATTTAATATAAATACGATCGCCACGATCAAAACTAACGGGGAGACGGTCTATTCTAAATCATACCCGCATCCCATGGGTGTGACCGAATTCGCCTATGCAGAGGTTAAACAACTAGCGACTAGTTATCGATTTTAGGAAACTAAATCAGAGGACAGTCGACGATAAGTACCCTATACCGACAATTTCGACAATACTGTCAAACATGGACGAGTCTAAATTTTTTACGACCGAATTGATTCTGTTAGCAACCAACAGGTACAACAATTCAATTCACTCGGTTACTAACGAAATTGAAATTATCCACTCGAAGTCTAAAGAATTCGAAGGGATGATTATCAAAAGAATTAAACGGGCTCAGGAAAAGACCCTTGGCCAAGTGAATAAAGATAGGACTTATAAGGACTATCAAGTTTGCGAAAAGGTGTTCTTAAAAGCAAACAAACGCCTAGGAAACAAGCTTTCTCGGCGACGGCGACGGTAAGACTTAATGACTATACGAACGCAGACTACATCCCAATAGAAGACAATGAAATTGTCATCTAGGAATCGTACGGATACTTACAACACTCGACGAACATCACAACGTACGAAGACTACGCCGACCAGACAGAGACGATGACAAAGACGTTCACCGACGACCACAGGACTCCGGTAATGATGACGGACTTAACACACATTCGCAAATTAGTAGCCACCTTAAGATTCCACCATAGGGCTGCTAGGAGTCTAAATTTGATCGGGACGGCATTAAAGGTCATCGCCGGCACCCCCGACTTCAATGACTGAGAAAAAATTAAATTCAATCAGAAACAATTAGAAAGAACCGAAGAGGGTCAATCGGAATTAAATATCAAATTTAAAACACGCTTGAATGAAATCACTAATTCATTAAACCAAATTAAAAAAACTGAAACAAATAGAGAGACCCACCTCCTGGATATCATTTTGGCAAAAAATAGAATTGTTATTACAGATTTAGAAAATATTCTTATGGGTTTAACCCTAGCAAAATTAAACATTGTAAGTCCGGCAATTTTGGACGAAACCGATATTGGCGAATTTGGGGACAGACAGCTTATTGACGTTAGTTTAATAGAATTACTAGTATCTAGGGTAAGCGTTTTTCAAATTTTTGAAATTTTACATTTTTTAATTAAATTTCCTAGCCCTAAGGATATATATAAGAAAATTACTGTCTTTCCGGTCCAGCGCAGCAACAAGATCTTAAACTTCGAAGACGGAGACCTAGTGGCCGAATGCAAAACCCGAAACCTCAATATCGGGCACTGCAAGACGACGATCGGCGCACCTTCTGCAGGGAACTTCAAAACGGTACCTGCGCCCAACAGATAGTTTCCGGGGCTGTTGCGCACTGCTCCACACTCCCGGGTCACCTGGACCCAGTGACGATTGTGGATCATGGCACTCTCATCGTGAACGACACCAATGTAACCATAACCGACGACCAAGGACGAGATCAAAGGGTATCCGGCACCTACCTACTCCAGCAAGGTAGCTCTGAATGGTACTTGGTTCATCAATCAGGTGGGAAATTCAAAGAAGAAACCGGCTGTATCGGCCATGGCTGTTGTAAACGTCACGGCTCATCAGAACCGTTTAACCCTTCCACTCCTCCACGAGCTGAGTCTGAGGAACCTCCACCACATTGGGGCCCTTAGAGAAAAACCTCCCTCCTCAGCAACTCCTTCGCCTTACTTGCTGCCCTCCTACTGTGCTGTACCATTGGGATTGGCTACCACTTCTTACGGGCCAGAAGCCACGCCGAGTCAGGAGCCAGCACTGACGATGAGCCAGCGGGTCCCCGAGACGGCGACCTCTTAAAGGAGGGAGGAGTTAACACCAGCAGTTTTCACGGAGTGAAACTGCCGAGTTGCGGGCCATATCCGGTGGCCTCCACGCGCAGTAAAAAGACCGCTGATCCCGCACTTGCGGAGCAAGTGATCGGCCGGATACAGAAGTGCTGACCTGGCCCTCTGCCGGAAGCGCTGCAACTAACCACAGGCCTGGAGTTGCATTAGATCATAACTTTAAGTTCAGTAAATAATTGTACTCCAGGGCTTACGCTCTGTATTCATTGTAATAACCCAATATTAATTAATCTCTCACCCTAACGGGGGAGTAAGGTGCCACTGTGGGACGGTACGCACCCAAGTCAGCCTGGCCGAGGGCTCCCGAAAGGAAATCACCAAGTCGCTGGTAGCGAAAGTTCAGCTGGACCAACGTTGGGTCAGATTTCCACTGTTAGTGTTGCCTTCGATTATGGAAGACGTGCTGTTAGGCATGGACTTTCTCTGCGGCGTATCCGCCACTCTGCAATGTGGTCGCACCTCTCTCCAACTTAATCCCCCTCTTCTAGCCAATACCGGCAACAATTCAGTACTCTCTACTCTATCTGTAAATGAGTCCCCTCCGAAGCAGATTTCTAACATCGAACCCGCAGCACCGGAACTCCCAGTCAATGAGGCAGAGCGGAATATACCAGCAGTCCCGACAAACCGTTCCCTAGGACCCCGAGATGAGAAGGCGTGTGGAACAACCCGTTTAGACGAACTCAGGAAACAAGGGTAGAACCAGCTCGAGTAGCATCACCGGGCAACAACGCGAGTCGATGTGACTAGCGTGGTACTCACCCCCCAAGCAAAACGGAATATACACCCGACGCTGGAGGAGCACTGGCAGTAATCCAGGAGCCGGAGGAACAGGAAGGCCTAGAACCATGGATGGGGAAATTTTTAGAGGAGGTACTAGCGCAATTTGAGGGACTGCTAGGAGTGCCAAATATCGCCAAACACTCGATCACAATGCGGGATAATAAGCCAATTAAGCAGAGGTATTTTCCCAGGAATCCAGCGATGCAGCGGATTATAGACGAACAGATCGACGAGCTGATACGCAACGATTGCATAGAGGCTTCGCGCAGTTGCCACAGTGCCCCAATTGTACTTGTTGGCAAGAAATCAGGGGAAATGAGATTATGCGTAGATTTTAGGCAATTGAACGCCGCTTCCATTCCAGATGCATACCCACTGCCAAGGATAACGCACATTCTGGAGCGCCTTCGCCATGCCAAGTATATCTCCACCCCCGATTTGAAGAGCGGATATTGGCAGATACCCATGGCCAAGACCAGGCGCGAGTGCACTGCGTTTACCGTGTCAGGGAGAGGACTGTACCACTGGAAAGTCATGCCGTTTGGCCTGCACTCCGCACCAGCCACATTCCAGCGGGCGCTTGACAGCATTATAGGGCCAGATATGGAGCCTAATGCATTTGTATACTTAGATGATATTATTATCATAGGACGCACTTTGGAGGAACACATGCAGCACCTAAAGGAAGTATTCCGACGGCTACGAATGGTGAATCTTCGCCTCTATGCAAAGAAATGTAGTTTCTTTAAGCGCGCGGTATACTTAGGGCGTGTTATAAGTTAGGAAGGAATTTACACTGATCCCGACAAGATTTCGGCAGTGCGCCACCACATGCAAGGAGTTGCGAAGGTGTCTTGGGATCGCGTCGTGGTACCGGAGATTTGTGCCAAACTTTGCAAGTGTAGTCCAACCAATGTCTCTGCTGCTGAAGAAAGGAAAGAAGTGGCAATGGCAACAAGAACAACAAGATGCGTTTGAGGAGCTAAAGAGAAAACTCACGGAGGCACCCGTCCTCGAGTGTCCGGATTTCAAGGAGAAGTTTGTCCTCCAAACAGATGCCAGCGACATAGGACAAGGAACCGTTCTCACGCAGAGGATCCAGGGGGAAGAACGAGTCATCGCGTTTGCGAGTAGACGTCTCATCGCCGCGGAGGAGAATTATTCCACCACAGAGAAGGAGTGTCTGGCCATTATATGGGCCATCAGGAAACTAAGGTGCTATTTGGAAGGATATCGATTTGAGGTGATAACGGACCATCTCGCCTTGAAGTGGCTCAATTCAATCGATAATCCCATCGGCCGAATCGCGCGGTGGGCGTTGGAACTGCAGCATTACCAGTTTGACGTCACATATCGGTCGCGGATGCACTGTCACGACAGCCCTTGGAAGTCATCCATATGATACAAGAGGATAAACCGGCATGCACCTGGTACCAGTGGATGCTGCAACTCGTCCAGGACAAGCCTGGAGAATTTCCCGATTACGTATACGAGAATCAGCATCTATATCGACATATTGGAGCACGACCCGATGATGAAGATTCGGTCCCATGGAAACTGTGCGTGGCCAAGGAACACCGCCAGCGAATGCTGTCGGAATGTCACGACCAGCTCACGGCAGGGCATCTCGGAATCAGGAAGACTACCACCCGGATCGCCCAGAGGTTTAAGGTCAGTCAGAGTAAACCAGCGGGTAAAATGTTTACCAGGCAGATCAGTGAGCCTTTCGAAACTGTCTGCGCAGATTTCATCGGGCCCCTTCCGCGTTCCAAGAGCGGGAACAGCATGCTCCTTGTATTTTTCAACGGGTTGAGTTGGTCCCCTTAAGAAAAGCTTTTCGGCATATCTTGAAAAGTCATTTAGGGAAAGGATTTTACATCATTTTGGGATTCCACGCAGGTTCGTTTGTGACAACGGAACCCAATTCACTAGTCGTTCTTTCAAAGCTTTCTGCAAACAAGCGGGAATAGAGATCCAGTATATGGCACCCTATACACAGCAGCAGAACTCGAAGGAGAGGGCCAATCGCACCATTAAAACTATGGTCGCCCAGTACATAGAGGATCAGCAGACCACTTGGGACGAGCTGCTACCGGAGCTAAACTTGGCAATAAACAGCAGCGTTTCGGATTCAACCGGATTTAGTCCGGCCTTTATCATCCAAGGCAGAGAGCCACGACTCCCAGGGGCCTTGTATGACGAAGTTACTCCGGGACCAAGCGAGGTTCCCCGAGCACCCGTCGCGAAACGCGAGATCACGCCACCGAAACCCACCTCGGAAATTGGCACGCGCCAATGAGAGCGACAGAGAGGGGATGATCGTTCGACAAACTTCTGGAAACGGTTGAAAAGAAACTCCGCGAAGAGTTTCGAGCGAAGCGGAGTTGAGTTTGAGCTAAGCAGTGAAACGAAGCGGACGAGAAAAATGCGTGGAATAAGGGCGAGTGCCACCTTGGCAGGAGTTTTTTTTTTTTGGAATTTTGGACGTGGGAAGAAGATTTTGGAGCCGAAGGAGGCCTTGGCAATGCCTGGCCCAGGACCAGCGGCGGGGCAGGGCCATTCCACGTGTGGAGCCAGCTTGTGTGTGCGAGCGAGCAAGACGGGTGAGTGGCCGACAGTGAACCGCAACGAGGTGGCTAGAGTGTGTGCGTGTTTTTAAAGAGATCTTTGCGAGCCCTCGATGCGGTAACACCGAAGAGGTGGTGGAAAATACAAAAGTTGGTAAAAAAAATGTAATTGCGAAATAAAAGATAAGCGAAAACACTGACAGAAAAATTTGAAAATACGGAGGGAAGCAGTGAACCGAAGCGGACGCGAAAAACTTGTGAATCGGCGATCGAAAACCGCGTGTGTGCAAAAGTGCAGAACTTTGGATTTTGGACGTGCAAATAAGGACCGGCGCGTGCCACCTTAACAGGAGTTGGAATTTTTTGAGATTTTGGAGCCGAAGGAGGATTTGGCAATGCCTGGCCCAGGACCAGCGGCGGGGCAGAGCCATTCCCCGTGCGAAGCCAGCTTGTAAGTAAGAGCGAGCGAGACGGGTGAGTGGCTGACAGTGAACCGCAACGAGGTGGCTAGAGTGTGTGAGTGTTTTTAAGGAGATCTTTACGAGCCCTCGATGCGAAGTCACCGAAGAGTACGGCCAGACCGACTCTAAGTGAATCTAAGGTTATATAGAAGCGTTAAAAACTAACACAAAGTTGAAAGATGTGAATGTGAAATAAACGATAAACGAAAACACAGAGAAAAATTTGAAAAAAAAAATTGGAAATTATAAAAATTATGAAATTATAAAAATTATGAAATTATACAAGAAATCAAAGGAAAGCGAGTACACTGGGAGAAATTATTTTGAAGAATAAAACAAAAATAGAATAAGTGTGAAATGAATTTAAGGAATTGTTTTACTAAATAAAATCTGGGAAAACTGAAGGAAATAATTAATGAAAACTAAAACTCCGGATGTTTTGAATGAGAGCCCTTTTGATGCTGAAAGTGAAGTTTTCAAATCAGACGTCGGTTGACGCTGACTTTAAAAAGGGGTTACAGCAAAACTAAAACTCCGGATGTTTGAGGTCCCCAAATATTTATTCCCCTCTTTTGGCCAACCGGCCCCAATCCGCGGAATCACTGCATCATTTTGACGCTTAACGCTGACCACCTTTTTCTTTCCGTGTAGCCCGGTGGCTGACGAATGTCATCTCCAGTCAGCTCACCGACTCATCTTAGTCACTTGTCCCCGATCTTTATAAATTTTCTGTAGAGACCCTGGCGGGACTGAGTCTCTATCCCAGCCAAAGAAAACTAGCTCACAATAGTTACAGGATGTTGCCACAAAATGTTCACAAAATTCTGGTAGACAAACTATGCACTTTTATATATATATATATATTTATTATCATTTACCTTTGAAAATTTATATTTTCCACCCAGTTTTGCAATACAATAAATATTTATGGTATAAAATAAAAAAAGGGTGCTAAGGGTGCATCAGACAAGGCAAGATCAGATGTATATTCCTCGGCTCTAATGGTGCATCAATTCAACTCGTAGGTGAATGTCAGTTTGATAGACACCACCCTCTCCTCGGAGAGGGTTCACCGCATGGTACCTCCTGGAAACGTACTACGGTACGGCTATGACTCCACATCCCCACCGAGACCTCGCAAGTCTTGAAACGGCCTCTCCTCAAGTCAGGCGAGTAAAGCGACCCGTGCCCTCTGACCCTCTGAACGGAGCCTTCCCAGGGCCGGTCAACCCTGGGTCGGAACAAGCCTTGCCGTGGGTTAGGGGCGAAGCCACGGTGGACCCTCTTCAAAGCCCCAAGCCCTTTGGGCCCGCCGCGCTCGCCTCGCCGAGCCATGCGGGCGAATATGATCATGGACTAAAAAAAAAATTGTCGGAACTCATGAAGGAGGTAAAACCCAAAAACAACATCCCCGAAATCGACGAAGACGATTTATTGCGCTCGGATGACGAGACATTAACTCCGTCGAGTTCAGTGGGGCCGCCAATTCGAGCCCTCCTCAAACGACACAACCGACCATTAAAACCACTAAGGCGAGTAACGCCAAGGTGGGGGGAAAAGACAAGCCAAAGTCGTGTTCCCATCATCAAAAGAAAGCGCAGGCCAGTAAAGCCCGTTTCATTTTGGTAAAGATAGCGAAAAATGAGAAGCAGGGCAATGCTGACCAGAAAGATATCGAAGATAAATTCCAGGCCGTGATCGCGGACTTTGAGCAGTACGAGAGGGAGCACCCGGAAGCGTTCCAGCAGCCCCAATCGAAGCGCAACCGCTCACACGAAGTAAGTGAGAGCGCTCCGAAAAGGGCAAAGGACGCCAAAGGTGTTGCCAGAGCTACGTCCTTCGTCAAGCCGGCGAAGAAATTCAGCGAGGTGGCTAGAGACAGCCTGGCCATGGCACTGGTGGACGAGCTCAATGACGATGGGCGCCTGTTGTCGGAGAAGTGGGATGAGGTCGAGACCAGACTGTCTGAGATGGTATCTGACAAAATACTAGCTGAGCCAGCTGGTCCGACACCATCCTTCGACTCCTCAGACATGGTTCGGGGGCACCGGGTGAGCAGGTGCGACGATGAGTCCTCGAAGGACTAGCTGGCGGAGTGCGTTGCTAAGATTAACGGCGCTTGGAAGGGGCTTAGCCTAAAGCTCGTCCCCGCCACGGACAACCCGAGAAGGTCCAGAGCTCGTATCTGGGGCTCTCGAACCATGACAGGGTGCTCAAGACTCTGAGAGCTCTAAATCAGGATGTCGACATGGCAAACTGGGCCATCCTGAAGGCAGAGCGGGAGATGAGGACAAGCCAGCCGTACTTGTTCCTCATCAACAAGCAATGCCTTCCACAGCTGGAGAAGACCGACTACAAGGTACGGTACGGGGTCAGGAAGGCAAAGATAAAGGTCTTCCTAACCGAGCCGGATGATAACCTAGAGGACGAAGTCGACGATACCAAGCAGCTAATGGACGACTTGGTTATCGACGACGACACTCCAAACACCACGCCGCAATAATGCCGACCGTCGTGCAGATAAACCTGAAGCGTAGCTCGCATTCTTTAGCGAATCTTGCAGTCCTACTCCGGGAGGAGGAGATCGACATCGGCTTATTACAACAGCCATGGACCAGGGACGGGCAAATCTCTGGCGTGGCTATTAAAGGATATACAACATTATACACAAACTCGACTGGTAGGCCGCGGGCGGGTATAATCATTAAAAACAACCTTAACGCTCTTGTACATCCCAATCTTAGCCACTCAGATCTAGCAGTGGCCAGGCTTGAAGCAGCGGATGGGACAGCCTTGCTAGCAGCCTCTGGATACATGGCCCACGACGAACCAGCACCCCCTGAAGCTTTTGTCAGGGTGATGCAATGGGCCGCGGGAGCGATGCCAGGCACACACTTTGGGGAAGCAAGAAAAAAAAAAAACGAGAGGGATGAGTCTCTTTTGAACATATTATATATTGTGACGAAGTCACAATCTTGTACATAGATATAAATATTTAGCTATAAGAATAAGTATAGGATAGGCATAAAATAGCTAGAACACCCGCACTCACTCAGGCGCTCAGACAAACTCACTCAAGAGTACAGAAGAAACCGCTCAAGAGAGGGAGTAGCGGCCGATCAAGTGAGCGGCAACGTCGCCGCTATCACCACGGCGCAGGCGTGAGAAAAGTAGGGCGCGTGCCAAAGCCGCCCCGATTGGCCCGATAAGGTCACGCCATGAGCACCGACCGAAGCGAGAGCGACGGCACATGCGCAGAAAAACCGGGAGAGCGCAAGAGTAATGCCACCGGCCCGATCGCCTGGAGGAGCAAGGGAGAAGGAAAGAGACGCCGCCAAAACTAAAGCGAAAAGTAGGTCAAAGCCAAGCCACGCTAGGCGGAGCTTGATCATTCAGTTCCGGACTCTGAACGCGACCAGCAGCAGGAAAATTCTAAGTGCGAAAACAAGTCCGCGATCCCGCCCCCACGCGGTCGACAAACCCAAAACGTATAGCCGCCGCCGCGAGTGCCACGCCTACGCGCCCAGGACGAGGATCCTGTCGCATGATTACCCAAGGAGAGGAGGTGAGAGCGAGTGAGACATGGCCGCATGGCCAAGCTTTGTCAGGGGCCGGGGAAGGTGCCCGCCATACTAAGGCCCTTCTCTTCCCCCCTTTCTCCACTCAGTTTCGTGCCGGCCGCAGGCCGTGTAAATATTTAAGTTAATAACTAAATCCCATCGCCGCCGGGCAAAGGCGCCCGCCGAACTAGGGCTCTTTTCCGGCGCTGCTTTTGTTAGAGGCCAAATACCTTTAAATATTAAATTCAAACCAGCAGTCTGGCCGCCGCCGGCTGAGTAACTATAGCCT
>VNJT01004821.1:0-23113 GCA_008042655.1 Drosophila burlai | reverse complement strand
CCTATATACCCTAAACTTTCTTTTGATTGCGGGGTAACTCCCAGAAAAAGCACACAGTGTGTGTGTTTGAGTGTGAGTGCGTGCTGCTTTCTCTTTCGTGCGTTTTGGGGGCCGTTGCCGCTGTCTCTGCCGAGCTGCGTGCATATTTGAGCAGTGTATTTGTTGTTTTCATATTTCTCCTTGCTGCTCTCCTGCTACCGCTGCGTTGATAGCGCTCAACCGCCTCTTTTTCCGTCTCCTTCTGCTGATCCGCCCGCTACCTGTCCCTCTCCCACCACCACCCACTGCTGCCGCGCACTCAATTAAGCTTATCGCGCACTGTGCGTGTGTGTTGGTGCGTCGGGGATATTGCTTGATCGCTTTTTTAGAGGTGACTTTCCTCGTATTCGCTCCTTCGAGGCTACGCTTGCTTCTGTCATTCACTACTACCCCACCCCACCCACTTCCTTGGCCACCGAAAGACTGTGTGTGTTGGTGTCGTGTGCAAAGCGGCAACAGAAGCAGCGGCCGCAATCGAAAAATCCTCTTTGAGAGGATTAAAATATACACACAGCTTTTTTCTTATTGTCATGTGCTCTTTATTCCGCCTGCCTGCCTTGCAGCTAACGGTACAGTGGAGCAGAGGTGAAAAATGTAAGGGAAAAAGGATTGCGAGTTACAGTGGGTCATATTATGGTTTCATAATATTGCTTTATTTTATTTTTTTTTTTGTAATTCGATTTAATGCCATTTGGCCTCAAATGAAGAGTATTTAAAGTTAAATATGTATACATTATTTTTTTTTTAATATACTTTAATAAGTTATAAACATAATTCCAGTTACATTTAATTTATAACACCTGAGTATCCTTTTTTTAACGGGTATAAACATTACCTATTCTCTGAAACTAGGCTAGAAAGGTTCTGAGGACTTTTTGGCTTTAATTTTCTAGAATACCTCCTTAAATGTGCCACTGTGCCCTTGCCTGCTTGTTATCCCCATTCCCCATCCGCTATCCATCCCCTATCCTCTATCCCCAATTGGCAATCGGCGCGTCCCACAAACGGACAATGTCCCCTCGAAAAGCTTAAGGGTAGCCAGTGACGCCGGCAGCGTCGCTTTCAATTACATTTCATTTGCATTTCTTAGTTGCTTATTTTTCTGTGTGTGTTATTTCTCTTTTTTTTTTTTGCTGATGTTGCCTTTTCCCGCAAACACACACACGCACACAAATATGCTTCTGCAGCCTTAAGTCGGATGCCTGGCCATTCTCTCTCCTTTTTGCACTTTTCGTTCGGAGAATGCAAAATAGGAAACGGCACAACAGGCACGAGTATATTTTTTAGGCACCACAGGGCGTATACTTGACGCGGACATTGAGCTGCGCCGGCAGCGACGTCCGCGTTGTTAATTGAATTAAAGTGCCCATGTATGCATGCGTGTGTGTGTGTGCAAAAGGCTTAAAAACAACAGCAACAATAACAAAAAATAAAAAATATATATATGTAAGAGAAAAAAACTGCAACCAGCAGGCGGAAATTGTGAAATGAGCAGAGAGCCAGCCCCAGGTGCATTGCGGTTGGAAAATTACCAGAAATCCTTTTGTTCAAATTTGTTGCAGTTATCGAAGTTACCCATTTATCCTTTAAATTCTTGAAGAACATAGAATATTTGTATTTAATTAAAAATCCTTAGATGAGTTCCTGATTTTAGAATAGGAATACTCTTTAGGTAATCGTTTAGAATCGATCACTTATCCATTAAAACATATTTTAATCCGAGGAAATGTAGCCAAAACTAGTAAAATTTTTCATATTTACCCTATAAGCATGTTGAAGATTGGAGAACGGTAACTATATCCGGGGTCCAAAGGGTTAACTCTGCCTTCTGGCTTCTGTCTTTCTCGACTTGGCTCTTGGCCCATTCTCTTTTCGCGAAGATTTCTGCCTGAGTTACAAAACATATTTTGGTCACTGACCTTTTCCTCTTCGGTTTTTTCTTGTATTTTTTGTTGATTCCTCATTTTTTTGGCTGACTTTTAAACTGTTTTTGTTTGTGTTCCACTTTTGAATTTAGGTTTTTGCAGTAGTCGAAGTTTTTGCAGCAGATTGCTAATTAAAAACAGGAGATATATGAGCGACTTGTATGCATTATCAGGACGGACAATCGGAGCAGCAGCAGATAGCCGAAAGGCAGAAGAAATACCTGGCATTCTTTCGAGTTCCGATCGAAGGAGCCACGTCGAGTGATAAAAATCAGAAGTGCATTCAGCTAAAATTTCAGTAAAATGCCAAAAGCAAAAAGTACATGAGAAATATGAGCAAAAGGAGTATTTCGCCAAATAAAGCTGAAGAAATAAGAACCACGTGAATATACACAGGAAAATTAACAGAGAACAGACCGCAGACAGCGGACGACAACAGACAATTCTTCTTTAGCCTGGCAGCTGGCAACTTGCAAATAAAATAAATAAATATGAAATCATTTTAAATAACAATAATTAAGGAATGTATTGTACGAATATTTTTTGGTTCGATGAATTGTGTGAATTCTGAAAAAGTGGCAGGAAATCAGGGAGTATTATTCAGATAAAGTAATAAGTAATATTTGTGAGAAACAGACTTGAAGGGAACAAATTGAAATTAAATAGTAACCGGGAAACGCCATCAGAGTACACTGGGAAAGTAATTTAATTATTATTAACATTTTTCCAATAACATATTAAAAGTATTTGAATAAAGCTAAAATAATAAATAACATTATAAAGTTGATTAAATTTTATTATTACAAAAACTAATAAAAAAGTAATTTATTAATTTTGTGTAAATATTTTGTTATAATTATTAAACTGAAGTTTTATTTTAAAGAATGTTTCTGCAGAAGTATTTCTCCTTTATTTATTTGTTTTGTTGCGTGTAGAAAGAGAAAGAGAGCTTGCTAGGGAGAGAGTTTCTTGGTCTATCCTGGTCTCTCTAGCTCTCTAATATTGCGTATACGCCGTGTGGACTTTTACTCAATTTTGTTTTTGGGGTTTTTTCCCCAGCAACAACAATAATAATAATATGAACGCTTCGATCTTTTTGGGCACTCTTAGTCATGTCATCCCCTTTCTGTTTGGCCTTCTCTTTTTTCCTGCTGCTGCTTTTTCTTCTTGTTTCGCTGCTTTAACTGTTTCGATCGCCGGTCGCTGAACAACAGTTATAATTTGAGCATAATTTCAACTGAGCGCAAGGTGTGTGTGCGAGCACAACAAACAAACGGAAAAAGCTTTCAGAGCAAAAAACAAATATAGTAAAGAGAGCTAAATATCACCGTTTCATATCTCACCCCGCCGCTCCCGCCCTCGCTCTTTGCGTTTCATTAACAAAACAACCGCAAAATTTATGTGTGATCAGAGAGACTTGGCATTCGTTTCCTTTTTGCGCCAATGCAAAATAATAATTCATGATTGCCACCACCGCTGCCACAGTGTGTGAAGTGGGTTAAAACAAAAACAAAAAACCAAAACAAATGCAGATCAGAAGCGGAGATTGGGGTTTTGGGCTGTGATCTTAAATTGGGATTTGCATAATTGAATTTCTGTGGCTTTGGTGCGCAGGTGCAGGTGTGCTAGGGTTGTCATCCAACCACACTGCCAAGGGAATTGGGAAAATTCACAGAAAATTACTATTCAACATAAAAAATTATTTAATTTTTAAATATTTTTCCGTTAAACAGAAAATTATTTTCAACTGTATCCCAAACCATAGTTTGCGTATACGTATGCCTCATTCATGGTTCACTCACTCATTCATTCATTCATTTTCTCAATCACTCACTCATTCATTCATTTGCTCAATCACTCACTCAGTCATTCACTCAATCGGTTCATTCAGAAAATTGCTTGGGGGATCGCATGTGGCGGTAGCATGGAAATTGGAATGTTCCAGGCTGCTAGCTGGCATCCACTGGAAGCTGTTGGAAGCCGCAGAAGGCGCTGGAACAAACGAAAGGGGTGCGGCGGACTGGCGAGTAACGGCTGGATGTGGAAGTGGGGGATAAAAAAAAGGAAATGGGCGACTGCAAATGACAGAGATCACTGAAGCACGACCGACAAATAAGCGGACGTATCTATGTATCTATGTGCCTAGTATTTGGTATCTGGTATCTAGTGCGGTGGCGCATTACTCCCCATGAACCGCATGCCTGTATCTGTACTGGCGGATACACATGCCCTCGAATGCCTTTCCAATAAGCTCAAGCTTTGCATGTAAGCTTGTGGTTCTAGATGCATTTCCCGCCATCTAGGCTGCAATAGAGACCTTAGCTTCTTCCCTGATCTTTATGAATCCTACTGTTTTGACCTTATTGAAATCCTTATCGGAATTCTACGGAAAATCTGTGATACGAAGAGTGTTCTTCGAAAGTTCAGCTCTAGAACTGATCCGAATTAAATTTCGAGAAATCATTATCAGTTAATTGTGTGGAAGGACCTATTGAAATCCTTATCTTCCAAAATATATGTATTTTTCGGGGAATTATTAATTTTATTAATATTAAAATGTATGTATTAAAGAGTATTATTGAAGTATTATTTTGTGGAAACACAGTTTTATAAAAAATTTTAACGCAAATATGTAATAACAATACCCTTGGTTGAAAATAAAGCCATACAAATCACACAAATTACATTTGCGTGCAAATCTTCAAAGAATCTTAGTGGCAGAGTTTCAAAGCTTTTTGCGTCGAGCACACCTCAATGAAACCCTTTTGAGTTTCCTCTATTCCATAACTCCATTGAAAATCTTCACACTTAC
This sequence comes from Drosophila burlai, assembly GCA_008042655.1. Lineage (NCBI taxonomy): Eukaryota > Metazoa > Arthropoda > Insecta > Diptera > Drosophilidae > Drosophila > Drosophila burlai. Next base: position 18,337 of record VNJT01004821.1, on the reverse strand, counting down.
CAATTCTTGGAAGATTCTTAGTAATCCGTTTTGCGTTTTCTTCGGCAAAAAAGCTTGCAACACTTTGGGCACTTGTTATTGTGTTTGTCGTTGTAGTTGTTTGTTGGTTACACGTAATTAAGGTAAATAAGGTGAACACGAAGCCAAAAGCGAAATTGCAAAAAAGGCAGAAAGGCAAAACAGCAACAAATATAATGCAAAAATAGCTGAGGAAACGCCGCGCACGAACCTCCAATCAGAACTGAAACGCAGAAGCTTGCGCCGCAACACCGCTTTTGTCCTGAGCGCCGAGCGCTGTCCGAAGAGAGGCCCGAAGATAGCCGAGGAGATCCGAAGCCGAACCGAAAGCTTTGATCACGAAACACGTACTGAGCTGGGAATATGGAATATATGGGAATGGAAATAGGATTGAGTCCAAGTGGGCGGTATTTTTGTCTGCCTTCTTTCCCCCTTTTTGCTCCCGTTTCACATGGCTCTCATTGGCAAAACGTAAAACGAAAATAAAAAAAAAACGCAAGTGGATGTGGACGGATGAGCGGATGAAATGGAATGGCAAGAAGCGAGCGTTTGAATGGCTCCAAATGGTTGAAAGCCAAGGCAGCGCAGTCGCCAGAGGAAGAGAGTGAGAGAGAGCGAGAGAGGTTCAAAGGGAGACGGGGAGCTGCAGAAGAGAGCCACATGGGGCCGCCGCCGCTGCGTTGGCGCTCTGCTGATAAGCTTGTGTTGAAATCAAGTCTCCTGCGCTCTCGCTCTCTTATTGGCGCTCTGCTCTCTGCTGACCTGCTGCTGCCCCACCACCACTTCGCTGCTGCATCAGCGTATTACGAAATATGACAACAATGCAGTTTCGTCGTCCTCGTTTTCGTTCTGTTGACGCTGCGCCTTCTTCTTCTGCGGCTTCTTCTGCTGCGCCTTCTTCTGCCACTGCTGCAGCTCTCTCTGGAAACGCCTGCTCAGCATAAAAATCGGAAAGCTCTCTCCTCGCTCCCAGAGAAAGAGAGAAAGATACACCCAGTGGGTGGCTGTGGAGCGGTTTGTTTGTTTTCTCCTCACCCACTGTCTCTTTCCCTCTCTCTTCCGCGCACTTGCAAATTGATTGCATTTAAATGGAGTTCTGTGATGCTAAAAATAGTGACTATCCCACAGGGGGCGGGGCGGGGAAATTTTTAGCCGGGCGCATTCCAATTGGAAGTACAAATCCAGCAGCGGTAAGCGGTAACTAATTCCAAATGCCAGGCTATTACCGCAAACTGGTTTTGATCACAAAAGTGTGCCGGCTCCATCTCTCTTTCTACCTCTCTTAACCTTCCTTTCCCACCCATTTCGACCCAGCGCCCCCCCCTCCTTTTGTAGAATTTCTAACTGAAACCGAAATGATTCCATATTTTCCCCACCAGTTAAATAATTGTTGCCGGGGTTACCCTGCACACTGAGAAAAAGAGTTTCATACAGAAACCCAACTCTATAAAAAACAAAGTAGTTAAAAACTATAGGTAAACTGTTTTATTAAATTTAATTAAATTAAAAAATATTTGAATTATTTATAAACGTTTTTTCTTTTAAATCAATATTTATTATTAATAGTTTAATCTAGTCACGATCTTTGAAGTTTTTACCAAAGACAATAAAACAATCCTATGGTGCTACTCATCCTATTATTATTATACCATAAACTTGCATGAACGACTTCTTAAATTGCTATTTTTTAACTACTAATTAAATTAGGGCACAAATGCTCCTCCCGAAACAAATTTTTACTCCAGAAAATGTTAAAATACCCGTTATATTTCTCCGTGCACTGCGGCACACGTAACCCACTGGTCACCGTTTTATGGGATCTCTCAGATCTGGGATCTCGGCAGTGGGTCGCACTTTGGGTATCCCCCGACACAAGCCCAAGGGGCGTTACCCAATCTACAACTAGAGGGCCTGAACTGGTTACATGAGGCCATTTAAAGGATCATTAGACATGCATGAGATAGAGGTCGTCAATCAAAGCAGTCAGTACGCTGGGTTTTTGATTGTTGGATTGGGGAAATGGGAAAATTTCCCAGAACCCTGATACCCATAATGTTAAAGGATTGAGATAAAAAAAAAAATAAGATGCATCTATGAGTTAGGGTTATCTTCAGTTGATTTTTAAGTAGGTAAATCTATTAATTTTCCTATTGTATAAAAATCATTACTCCTTTAAAGAGGTCTTTATTTGCACAGGAAACATTAAGCGAAATAATATATTGAAGGTAATACCCTATATTTGGTCGCATTTCATAAAAGCATAATAAAATTACCGTCCTTGGAATTTTAATAAGTAGTATAACTTACATGAAATTATTTGATAATTCCTAAAATGTAATTATTCCTTTGGAAAACAATTTATCATTTCAGTATTCTACTACACATTTAAATTTCGTTAAACTTTATAGGTAATTGCAATTCTGTGCATGAATCACCTTCGTAGTGATTCAGCAGGGCGATCTAAGTGCATCCAAGCCTCCCCTTTTTAGTTGTACCCTCGATTGTAACCAGATAATTTGCATTGCCTTGTGAAACGGCGGCAAGTCCCCAAGGGGTTAACTGCACTCACACACTCACACACATGAGAGTAATGCAATGAGAGTACTCGTTCTCGTACTCGTATCTGGCAGATACTTGCCTGGCTTAGCCCTGTCGCTCTGGGCACTGCCCGCATTTTGTGCTTTGTAGTTCTGGGCCCCTGCGATCAACAGGTTTGATCCGATCTGGCCGCCTGCCAGGCCATTTACTACTCGGCTTGGATTTTTTCCCGCTATTCAAAGTGCCACACAGCTGAAATAAATTAATTGCTTAATTGTTGCTGTTGCTGCTGCCTTAGCGGCATTATTTGAGATGAAATTTGCTTTTAATTAAGAAACTCTCCACTTATAGCGAGGGCGCGAGTTGGTTTTCCTCTCAGCTAAAATGGAACACGGAGAAAATTTTGAGGAATATTTATAATATACACGAAAATTTGAATCTTTACTTTGTAAAAATATAAAAAATTATAAACAAAATTGATTTATTACCCCAAGCTAAGGCTCAAAATTACGGTTTCGAGTGTGAGAAAGATAAGTATAGGAATCGAACTATGATTATAGATAACTATTATTAAATTAAATTCAAATTTTCAAGAGACATCCTTACCAAATTATTAATTTATTACCTCTTTATTTTTTCTTTGTATAATTTTGGTTTACTTAGCTTACTAATTTTTACATTTGACTTATATAATTTAACAGCTTTAAATAATCCTTTTATTAATTTTTTATCAATATTGATCTGGGTCAACCTAGAAGAATGCTGTCACCAAATATGGTAACTATAGCTTTTATAGTCTTAAAGATTTAGCTTTATATCCTGTAGACGGACAAACGGACAGACTGACAAACGGACAAGAGCGAAAATTATTAATATTTACTTCCTATTTAGAAAAAAAGGTATTTTTTAAAGCTAAACTACTACTACTACTACTACGACTACAAATGTTTAATTTTATCCCTTCAAAAGCTTTGTTAAGTCTCCACTAGCTGTTCCTCGATCGTTTCGCTCAGTGTAGCTCTCTCAGCTTTTCAACCTTCAGCGTCGCTGGATGCCTGTGCGTGGGGGCTTTTCCTCTCGGCACGGCTTGTGTGTGTGTGTGCGTATAGAGCTGGCTGTGTGTGTTTTCGTTTTATTAGACCAAAGTCGTGCACTTCGTTAGCCAAAGGCAAAAGGCAACAGCAAAGCCACAGCCACAGCCTGAGCGAGTGAAACGCGTTCTGCGTGGGATTCTCTAATGCGATGATGAGGTTGCCAGCTATTTGGGCTTTGGCCGATTCTAAAAACTGGTTTTCCACTTGGCCAACTTGCCCATCAAGGAGTCTCCGCCACAAAACGAAACGAAATCGAATGGCAGTTGAATAATACGAGCAACAACAACAGCCACCAAAAAGCAATAACAATAAAAAGCACAAGCAACAAAGAGTTAAATTGCGCATAACATTTGAATAATTAAGGCGCTGCCTTTCTCGCCTGCTTAGTGATATATGTATGTATATATGCCTCGGATTAGACCTAGCCAGCCAGGGATTCTCCCGATATCAAGTGTGTGCTCCTAAGCCCGCTTGACCTGAATTCCTCAGAGTCTTCGCTCTTTCCGGGGGAAAAGCCCCAAAAAGCAGTGAAGGAAATCTCCACTTCCCCTGATTTTCTAGGCCCACTCTTTCGGTTTTGATTTCATAATCGAAACGAAAGCTGAGACCCTTCGAGCTGAGTTGTTGTTTCGAAATCCGTTACTCGCATTTCCAGCTTTTCCTTGGGATCCTCCTCACTCTCGGCGGCGGCTGCTGCTGCTGCTGCTGCTGCTGCAAATGTATCTGTGAAATTCAGATTTCATTCGGAGTCGGCGGTGCCCTTTTCCCAGCTCTAACGGGATCCGGGCCCAGACGGAACCACTTACTGCTGCAGTTATATCTCCCCAAGTCAACTGAGAGAAAATGTATCTGGGAAAAGTATTAGATACAAATTTATGGAGGAGAAATATTACGAATTTCATTTGATTTACTGGAACATGAGCCTTTTCGTTTTAAATTATAATATTTAAGAGCGGTTGTATTGATCTTGATTTTATATTCTTAATTATAGATAATGTTTCTAATTTTTCTCGGTGCTGCTGGAGCTGCCTTGATGTATTTTCTCACACTCCCAGAGCCGACAAACGACTGAGGAACGCCAGCGGGCTGATGGGGACCGCAAAGAAAAGCTGACTGGAAAAAGGGTACTAAAGCTGAAGAGAAACAAACCTGAAGAAATAAAAAATGAAGGAGGCAAAATGAAGAAGTTTTTCCTCACAGAGCAGCATCTTTACTTGCTTTTTATTTCCAGTTTACAAGATATTTAGAACTTCTAACGATCCTAACAATATATTTTTACAATTCTTTAGGAATTATTAAAACACTTTTGGTTTTTTCGAAGGTTTAAAAACAATTTGTACAGGATTTTGTGATGCTTAAAGACTTTAATTTTCAATTTGTATAAAGAAATTCAATTTAATGTTTAATGATTAAAATTTAATGTGCCAAAACCTGCAGATTTGTTAATTGGAGAAAACCACTCTCAGGCTGATCCCACCAACTTGTGAAGTAAAAATGATTATAATTCCCATTAAAGATCTGTTAGATTCACCTCCACACCGACGCCACTATCCACTCGAATCTCTGGTGCCGAGAACTGGCGGGGCTGTGGAGAACACCGAAGACACCACCAACCGGCGGCAACAATCATAATTACGAGGTTAACCTTAAGAGTTGACACAAATCCGGGCCAGAGCCAAAAGCGAGCTGCGAGGCGGCCTCTGTCACTCGTTCCCAGCAATTAACTTCGAATGACACCAAATGCCACCGAGGCACGCCACCAGTCCGCCGCCTCGCCAGCACACCGGCTCCATTCGGCTCTAGTATCCACATCCATCCATCCACCGAGGCGGTCCAAGAGGAGCCGCGCCGCTCCAAGCCCCATGCCGCCCACCAGCGGATCGGATTGGATCGCCGCGGATCGGATCGGGTCGCAATTGCAAGTGAACGGCAACTTTGATGCCGCCCACAGGGCGACAAAGTTGTTATACCCTTTCGCTAGAATAGGGAATTTTGATTTCTTTATAAGTTATCGCAAGGGTTTTTTTTTGGCAAAAAGAAGGGTTGGTAATTCATGGATATTTAATAAGAAGTGTGAAATTATAGAAACATAAAACAGATATTTATTTAATATGTTTCAGTTTCATTTATGGTATTTTATCTTATACAATTTTACAGGATTTTTTATAAAAGCTACTTTACTTTTTAAAGAGCATTCCCCAGTTCGGTTTAAGATCCGTAATGATTTCCTGATTTGTTGTTATTTAGTTGTTGCTGCTACAGCCGCTGCTGATGTTGATGATGTTGATGTTGCTGATGATGCCTGCCTGATGATCTGAGGAGCTGCTGGCTTTGGGCATGGGCAGTTCTGCGGTTTATTTGATCGGGGTTCGAGCTAGCATTCCATTGATTTGTACGTAGGACTTGTTGGACAGACGCAGAGCGAGAGAGGCAGCTGGGAAGTCTTACAGTTTTGTAATGATTGAAAGAGATGTATCTCACAGATACACCGAACGAGCGTTCCCTTGTGAAGTGCAATTGAAACACTGTGTGAATATTTTTGCAGCGCCAAGCTTGTCGTTATCCATGTATGCATGCCTTGTCTCAGAAGTGTTCGATACATAATGCTGGGAGTTTATAACTTTATATATTAAACAGAGAAAAAAAAGATTGGATTTTAAGTTTAAAGTCCTGGCTTTGCTGGATATTTTTAAACCCCAATAAAAATGCCTTACAGAACTGCTTATTTAATTGTTAACTCCCTGATTACTGATTACTGATTTCTTAGTACTTTTTCCCGCAGTGCACCAGGCTAGTACTATTCCCAACCTCCCCCTAAACAAGACCCACGATCTTCGTGGCTCATTCAATTCAAATACTCGCAGCTCGTGATTTCGTAAGCCCGCTTTTGTTGCTGCTCGCCCCGCTGGGAGCTGTTGATGTTGCTGCGGGGTCTTAGCCGATGTTGGACTTTAGCTGCAGCGGATTCGAGGCCACCGAGAGATAACGACGACGACGTCGACGACGACGACTGCAAGTGCGACTTTGGCTGCAGTTAGACGTCAAGAGATTTCTGCAGCATTTTTCTCCGTCTCCATCTCCATGTCCACCTCCACCTCCATCTGCGTCTGCGTCTGCGTTTTGTTTCTTTTTGTGTGGCGTGATGACCTTGAGCCGCTCATTTCAGCCAAGTGGCTCTGTGTGTTGGCCAAGTGGCTGAGGCTGTGCGAGTGTGTGTTGTTGGGTTGCTGTTACCCAGTTCCAGTTACTTTTGGCAGCACACGCGGTCCATGTATTTTATCTTTTTTTTGTTTTGCTGAAGAACCTCTAAGGTGGTCCGCACCCTTAGATAGTTTGCTACCTAATTTTATGGAGTATATAATATTGCTTTAATATTTCCAGATAATAATTAATAACTTAGCCATGTTATTTCCCCTCTAAAATTACTCAAGTGGAATTGAGATACTTTTAAAAATATCCTAAATACTTTTCTATATTTCCTAAAACTAAAGTATTTCCTTGCTGAAGTTTCAATGTTTCAAAACTATAAAATATAATACCAAAGTAACTCTTCATATATTTGTAAACGAATTTCGGCTGACATAACAAAAACATAAACCCAATCTTAATTCTCTTACCTATGCCCATGGAGGGGTTAAGACACGATGTACTCCTGGTCCTATGCTCCCTGTCCATTGTAAGTTTGCTCTGATATCGGAGGTCCTTTGGCCTTAAATTACCCTATGATTAGGTAATAAGCTTTGCAGCAACTACTCTTCCCAAGAAAACCGTAGTCAAAAGAAAGGTAACGGACAAGAACACGTCGTTGGAGATGAGTCAGTTCGATGACGATGACGATAATGAACTCAAGACGATAGAAGACCTAATGGGGAATGACACTAACGTTGGCGTGGGAGTCGAGGAGGGCGGCGGAGCATGTGGCCAAGCGCCCCGTAAATCGAGAACAACCGCTGGAGCAGGTAATCTATGGACCTCTTACGAGCTATCTACTCTCAAAGCCACTTGTGTTTTGTTTTATTATAAATTGTTAGGCAAGTTTTTATGAGCTCAAAATATTCCTATAAGAATATATGTAGTTACATATACCTAAAATATTCTATACAATAATAATAATTGAAAAAAATTACAAAACATTCTTCTTTGGCTTGAGCATTATGATGTCACATATGGTAATGGAGGAAGGAGAAGGGAAGGAGTCATCAGAAGGGGTCCCAAAAAGGGGCCACAAAACCCCCAAAAGGGTTCAAAGGTGTCCCAAGTAGGTCTTTAAAGTGTTCCGAAAGGATTCAGAAAAGATTTTCTAGGTGTTCCAAAAGCAATCATACAAAATTCAAAGGCTCTTGATTTCCTTCCATTATCGGTTCCAATAGCAATCAGTTTTTAGTGAATCAGTCTTCAAGTCTTGCCATCTCTGAATTATACTCTATTAAACTATACAAATGTCTTACGAACATGTCCAACGTATTTCCACTGGGCTAAGGGAAAAGAAACTCAGCGAACCGTCTTTTTGCTGTCTCAGTTTTTGTGTTTTTCTCTCGCTGTGTGCCTCTGCTGCTGTGCGTTTTCTGCGACAATGGTGACCCAATTAACCGGGGGGTTCTTGAGCAGCACAACACATCCATCCGGAGACCTCCGGGACTGACATGGTGAAGGCAGGGGGAGCAGAAGCAGAAGCAGGGGCACAGGCACGGGCACGGGCACTCCACCTGGGGGCCGGTTCACATTCACTGAGTTAGCAAGAAATGCCTCGAATGTTGCAAGAACAGCAGATATATATGGCGAAGCGAATTTCGCGAATAATTGGAGCAGTTAGCCAACGCTCACGTTTTGGGCAAGGTAACACTTGGCCAAGGTAAAGACCGATCCGTTCATAATGCCATATGTGAGCCAAAAAAAAAGAGAAGAGTGACGAGCCGAGGAGGGAGAGTGCCAGTGCTAATCGATAAACTGCCTCCTTATCGGGAGGATGGCTGGGAATGAGTCCTGTTGCCGATAACCAGTCGCCCCTCTCTCATCGCTGACACATTGATAAAACGGATCAATAGTTCCTGATAAGCGTCCTGTGGAGGCAAGGCAGTCCCCAGGGCTTATCGCCGTCGGGTCCCCGGGCAGGCAGGAATCCTTATCTGCACTTGGAAAAGGCAGAGAGAGAGAGAGAAAAGGTACTGCTTGAAAATTCTCAAATATTGTTTAATTTATTATTTAATTTTTGGAAATATTCCTTAAAAAACTAATTTCTTACTTAAAAAATAATAAAACCATCAAAAACAGCCTTCAGCTTTCGGTGATACTATCAAGAACTATCCTGGCCAGCTGCCAGAAGACATAACCCACTGCTGAGACCAGGAAAGCGCAGAAAGAATAGTGCTGAATTTTTAATCTATGAAGACGAAAATCTCAATAATCTCTTACCAAAGATTCCTATGAATACCCACCGAGTTTTGCGCCTTAGACCCTTGCCATAGGACTCCGATGTGGGCAGATCCTTGGCTATGTATAGACGCATTCCCTCCATGACGCACCGGAAATAGTCCTGCCAGTCCAGTCGAGCCATGTCAAAGTCGTACAGTCGGCGATCCTCCTCAGACAAGGTTGTCATTAATTCCCGAGTGTTGTCCATGCGAAAGTGCCAGGAACGATTGCTGAATGGAGCCAGGTCGGCGATGTTCTTGTGGATCCTTTCGTACAGTTTCAACAGGACAGACTCGCGCCACTGCAGGCGCAGCAAGGTGTCCAGGCAGAAGCCCGGCAGAATGTGCAAGAAAAATGTGGCTAGCTGGTAGGAAAAACCAGAGGAGAGGCACAGCAGGAAGGGATACCACATCATCCTCGTGGGGGGAATGCGATCGCGTTGGCATAGCGAGGAATCGACCAAGGTGCCGTAGCTCAAAGGGTTTTCCTCGCTGGGAGCCAGGGTGTAAATGAGAGGGGGTTTCCCTCGTTCTCGTGGACTCTTAGCAGTTTTCCAGGCACAAGCCAGGATCATGTTGGCGCAAAAATCTGCTGGCACCACGGCAATCTGAGCCCGGCGATTCGCCTGGGTTACGCGCATCACGCCGCCTAAAACGGGCACCAGGAGGCCCAGGGGTCCGGAGACATGTCCTGCCCAGCCAACCACAGGCTCCTTGTAGGTGGACATTACTGGGAATTACAGAAATAAATATCTAATACTCAGAATTTGTTACAGACTTACTGATCCCAGATCGAAAGACGCACAGTGGCAAGTCAGCTGCCTCTCGCAATATCACATCCTCTGCCAAAGCCTTGGTGTAGAGAGAAGTGTTCGGGAAGGATCCCACCAGGGCAGTGGTGAGCTTGTCCAGCAGCTCATCGCCTAACAGCTCACCCACAGCCAGAATCCTGTCGGAATTGCAGCTCAAATGTTCGGGATAAAACCTCTCCTCAACGGAGGACACCATGTACTTGGAGTAGGCACTGGAAACGTGGACAAAGGACTCGAGGAGGATCATCCGCTTGGCCAGTTCAAGCATTCTCCTGGTGCCACGCACATTGGTGGCCAGGGCCAAATGCAGGGCTTCGCCAGGGTGAATACTAGCAGCGCCATGGATGACCACCTGCACCTCTGAGATTAGGAGCCTTCGGTTCAACTCACTGATGCCCAGATCCTGGTGCAGGCAATCTCCAGCAATAGGAGTAATCCTTTCAAAAGCCTCTGGCTTCACTCTCATTAGCTCCGAGAAAACCTGTGTATTTTGTTAATGTTGAAGGAAAGTTAACCAGCTTCCAGCTCTTTAGGACTCACTTACCGGATCCTTTCGCCAGCTCATTAGGCGTTCCCTAATTGAGAGTCCGCGCTTGGGTCTGATCAGTGCGTAAATCTTTGCCACCTCCGTTGTTCGCAGGAGTTTCTCGGTAATAACTTGAAGGTGTGGTGATTAAAATTGATTAATTGAGCAGTTTTATTTTCGGAATACCTCTTCCCAAAAATCCTGTGCCTCCTGTTAGAAAAATGGTTTTATTTATTAAAAATTCCTGAATTTCCGAGACCATCTTGTTTAGGTTTTCAGACTGATTGGTCGGAAAAGTCTTTCCAAACTGTGGACGCTTTTCTTTTCACTTTGCAAGTGAAGCCTTACAAGATTTATGCGGTTTAGAGATGGGAATTTATAGCAAATTATTTGGCGCGAATTTAAAATTACATTTTAGAATTTTAATTATGTGTTGCAAACCTTAAAAAGCAACATCATATAGTACTTAACATTTGTACAATAATTTCAGAACTAGAAAGTAAATATAATAATCTTATGTTCCTTAATAAATGAAATTTTTTAAATATGATTTGGAAGTTTTCCTACTTTTTTACCTCTGTGGGCACCAAATATTAAGCTTGCAGCGCACTTATTAATATTTTCACCCTAATACATCCTCTTTTCATAATCATTTCATTTCATAATCCCAGTTTTTCCCGCAGTGTGCTGTCAATTTATATTTACTGTATTCACACATCCTGGCACAGCTCGGGGAGTCGCTGATATGGGGGAACCATAAAACAGAAAATAAATAAATATGGCTCGGGGGGTCGTTAAATATTTGAATCGATAAACGGAGTGTCCTCAAAAGGAACACTTGCTCCATTATCAGCGGCCTCTCCGGGGGCGTTGACCATCTGGGCCTGCCCTCGCGGACTCTTATCAGCCGAGCTGGGGAGCGGGGAGCCGGGAGCGGCACACAAGTCTGGGACATTGTCCGGCGATGACTTTAAAATCCTCCCGGACGTCTGAGGGGCGGAAGACCCGCAGAGGCTTATCGCAAGTAAATAATACAAGGAAATGCCAGCGGGGTAAGCCGGGAAAAGGAATGGAAAGCGGACAGCGTACAGCGGACAGTAGAGTTTTCCCGCAGGCCGCAGGGAAATGTAGGAGAGAAAAACACAACGTGCGATATGCCAAGGGGCAAATGAGCAGCGGCAGCAGCAGCGGCGACAGGAAAATGCAGAGGAAAAACAAACCTTTGGCGCTGGCAAAGTGCATTCGCCTCGCCACGGAATGGGAGTCAATGCCAGGAGTTGAGTGCACTGGAAAAAATCTGAAAAAATTTGAAACGAAATAAAAATATTTAGAGGAGAAAGTCGAATAAAAATCATAGCGGTCAATTTAATATTGAAAACTTTATAGCAATCAATACATCGCTATTTTAATTGACGAAAAATATTCAATTTAATTTAAAATATCAATCGGTATAATCGAAAAAATATAAGAAATATTGCAATTAGTTTAATACAGTTTTTATTGATACCTAAATCATATTTAATATATATTTAATAGAATTAAAATTAATGTTTATTATAAATTAAACTAAGTTTCCATAGAAAACAAACAATAAAACTCACTATCGATTTATTGCACTTATTTCCCAAACTTAAGATATTTTTTTATAATTGGTATTCGCCACAAGTATCGATAGAGTATAATTTTATCGATATTTGTCGATTTTTTCGGGCTTTCCAAATGTGAAATTGAACTGAACAATATTTTATTTTAAAGAATCAATTTTTAAAACCATTTAAAAATAATTTAGGGAATTTCTGCCTTTTTCTCGGCTAACAATTTCTCGCAGTGTAGCCGAGTACAGTGGGGCTGCCTGGCTGGCGAGGAGCGATGGTGAAGTGGACAAGTGATAAAGCAAGGAGAAGGCAGAAGAGCGCCGCGTAGAATCCATTAGCAGTCGCTCGGAACGGAACGGAATGGAGTGGAGAAGGGAAACTCCCGGGGAAATATAGGAAAAATAGGAAAATGGGGAAACGGTTGTGCGAGGAGAGAGGAGAGGACGGAAGGCAGCAAAAAGTGCATGTGAATGGGAATGGAAATGGGTGCATGTGGTGGGGCCCAAGTGGCAAAACCAAGTGCATCCCGACTCCCATTCCTCCTCCTCCTCCTGCCGCGTCTCCTATTTTCCTCATTATCCGCTCTCTCCTTTCGCCTCTCTTTCCGCCATTATCCCGATGTCTCTTTGCACTCGTGAGAGCATGGGCGAAGAAAGGGTTCAATGCTCGATTTCTTCTCTGGTCCCAGTTGTTGCCATGGGAAAGCGGAAAACGGCAACTGGCGGGGAAAACTCTGTAGGCAAATGACCCTCTCGGGCAGGATCAACCCCCTTTTCACTCCGCAATTACGTTCAATTAAAAACTCGTCCAAACTTTCAGTTTTCCGTGAATTCTGCGGGTAAAGGATCCCCCTTCCCTGAGCTCAAATTGATTGCCTTAATTGAGCGGATTCAATTGACGCAGTTCCTCCACCCGGACAACACGCGTCTGTCGTCGGTCGACTTGTCAAAATAATGCAGGATCGCGGATGCTACCGATTTGGGTGAAGGGAGTCCTCGATGAGGGCAGGATCGATATGCCTGGGAACGGAATAGGTTTGGAAAGGGACCTTATTCGAGTCCTTGGTATGAGGAATAATATCAAAAAGAGTGCTTTATTATATTCTACGATTTTTTCATTTTTTTTTATAACCCTTCATTATTTCTATTAATTTGTTAGTAGGTATAAATATCATATTTGTCATAGAAAATAATTATAAAATATTTATATTGCAGGACTTTGTTAATGGCTTTCAGTTTAAGATGTAAGAATTATTTATTTCGTAAGATTATATACTCAAATGCAATAAAGAATGCCCTTAAATATTTTTAAATTGTATCTAAGCTGCTAAAAAAATATACCTAATATTTAAGTTTAGGTTGCAGTTTTCAGTAGTAAGATTCAGTAATTCTTTGTAAACCTAATTTTGAAATATTACTAATAATAATAATAAATAATAGTAATAGTAAGCAACTAAATTAAATTAAATTTAAAATTTAAATCCCTATTTTCCACAAGCATATATTATGCCTAATTACTCCCTTTACAAAAAATATACAACCAATTTTCGATGCATAAGAGATTAATCTAATGGTTAAATGGTTAACCAATGACCTCTAATCCCTCAAAAAATCGCTCTTCAATTTGTTCATCTAATTATAAACAGTCAGTCCAGGCAGTCATCGGGTTGAGGCGATCCTCCGAGCGGAGTTCAGTGCTCCCGGGACAAGGGGAAACCTGAAGGAAAACTCGAAAATAACAAAGAAAACGAGGCAAACAAAGGCATGGAGATGGGATAAAGAAAACCTGAAGATAAGAACGAAACCTAAAAAAAAGGGCAGAAAGGCTGAAAGTCAATGAATAGAAAGTCTCTGAGAGGACAATGAGGCTGCCCAGGAATTAATGAAGCTGCCTGCGAGGACACTCGCCGCTCGCGTGGGTTGAATCCTGATCCTCGAGATGTGCGTGCTGCGATACGCGTGTGTTCTAGGAATAGCAAACAGGACACGCCCAGGACAACGCCCAGGACAACGCCCTTTTTTTTCTAGGGAATACGATCCTGAAGGAATCTCTGTAGAAAGGATCTGCCTCTAGGATTTTCGGTGTTGGGTGTTGAGTAATTTGTGCGCTGCTGCTGCGATACAAATCTGTTAAGCGGTTAACAAACATAAACAAAAGGCAGGCAGGGGTTGAAAATAAAAGAGAAGCCACTGGGAAAAATATAGGGGATATTCTGGAACTGAAATTAAACATTTTGTGCTTAGGTTTTTGTATTAAAATGTAATTCTATTTAAGGGTTTAGTGGTTAATACAAATAATTACTCTGTATATATAAATTTAGAATGAAATAAATCGGTATTCCATCCAACAACTTGGGATTTATGGGCAAGCTCTTAATAAATATTTATTAAACCAAAAATAAATAGTAAATGCCAAGATTTCTAAATATATTAAATAAAAGATTTTTAAACATAAAATAAATATTATTTCATATATTTAACAATTGTTTCCTGCTCGTTTTTTCCAGTGTTCTCCCTGACTTAACCCCTGGTGCGCGGGGGTGCGATCGGTAGCCGCTCCTTCTGGTCGAATGCAGGCGTTCTATTTTCGAGGCACTTAAGGCTTTATGTGGGTCCTTTCTGCAGGGCTGTGCTTCCCCTAATCCCGTTTTTGGGGGTAACTTCGGTGGCTATTTCTGTGCTCCTGCATGGCCGTGTCAATCTTCATTGCGTCTGCTCACTACCAGCATATTGCCTGCAGCAGCAGCTCCTTATGCCAGGACGACCCTGGCTGGATTGAAAGTTCCCACATGGGCAATAAATCAATAAAATGTTGCTCTGACAGTCACTTAACTTTTGCCTTGAATAAATTGATTCGAGCGGGAAAAGAATTCCTTTGTCTATCCACAAATTGCCGACAGATACACAACAAATTGCATTTTTATCTATTTTCTATTTTTACTTGGAAAATGCCAGCCTCGCAGCGCGGAGGATTATAAGGCGCATCATCATCATCATCATCATCATCGACGACGACGACGACGAGGCAGGCGGCTTCCTTCCTGCCTCAGCTTCTGCCGTTTTGCCGCTGTAATAATAAAACCGATCCCCAGTCCCGGGTCCCTGTTTTCTCTGCCTGCTTGTAGGCAGTAGGATGCGACAAGAAAAGCAGGAAAAACTCCTTGGCGCGCGCACACACAGGCACAGAGATCGGCACAGTCGTTGTCCTATTCCAGAGACCGGAGGAGGCTCTCCCCCAGTGGGGAAGAGCTGTTGGTTTGGACTTTTTCCCGATAGATTTTCTTTAGTTTAAAGATTATGTGATTTACCTTTCGTGGGGAAAACGAAGGGTCTTCATTCCTTGTTTTAGGCTATAAATATTATGATAAAGTTATTGTACAGTTTATATTCTGATCAAATTTTGTATGCATTTATCAGCCTATTAATTAAACATATTGTAATTGATGTTAGGACTGGATTGTAATGTATAAAATAATAATAAAATAATAAATTAATATTTAAGGAAGTAAGTTCATGGTTTCAGTTAAGCAGTTAAGTAGTCTTTTAATTTTTTAAATAATAATAATCTTTAAAGGGCTAATTTGTCCTTCGATTTTAATAAATTGTTTCTTAGTGTAAATTACAATGCTATATAAATTAAACAAAGTTCAAGGTTTCTGCTAAATTGTTAAAATAATATTGCATTTTATAAGGAGAAAGTGATCCTTATAAAAAGTTTATGGGAAATTAAGCCTAAACTTTTTGGTTAACGTATTCCTTTTTAATATAACTCCCTATTTTTCACAAATCCCCTCCTACGTTGTAATATTTTTCCAGCAAATCTATGTATGTAGTTTCCCCTCTCCCCAGCTCTCAGCTAGTATTTATCCTTTGTTGGCCTAGCATCTCTGCCGCCTTTTGTTTGTGTTTGTGTGTTTGAGAGGAGCTGCTTGGGCTGGGAGCCAGAGGGAGTTCAACGAACTGACGTCACCTCTTGGGGCAGCACAGCGCATCGCCTAGTCCTCTGCCTCTGCCGACGCCGACTGCGAGTGAGGAACACAATCCTTTTTCTTTGGACTTTCCACGTTGCACGCTGCACGCTGCACCCTTCACTTGATCTCTGGTGATCTTGCCTGCGATCTCCGCCCAGCTGGATGCTGATGCTGGATGCTGCTGGCTGCGGAATGCGGCTCTCTCTGCGCCCAAGGAGCCGCCGCACAAGGAGGCGATCCAGCCGATCCGCGCAGGAGTTCTCGAGGGTTATACATACCCTCTCTTCCTTGTCGGATCTGGGGGCCTTGGATGTTAGCCGTTCGCTGTGTGGGGAAATGTAAACACCGCGGGTCGACGTCACAATCGGGGGATGTATGATACATACATATATAGCTTGTATATAGTATCCCTTTTTTCTTCGGAATGCTCCGCTTGTTTACTCAAATGTATATTTGATCTTCAGCTGGGGTAACTTTTTCTCTCTCCCTCTGGCCTTGGCTCTGACTCCGTCATCGCATTTCGAAACTGAAGTGCACTTGTGTTTATCTGTAAAGGATTTTTCAAGGAATCGCCCAGAGAATTTCGCTGATCCCATCACATGGCTCGCCGTCTCGCGGGGGGGATTGCCTTTTCAGAGGCGTACAGTTGGCACCGAGTTTTGGGAAAGGGGTTGGGGATCGATGGGGATCGGGTTAAAGTGAAATTGGAGGATGGAAAAAGGTGCAAAGATAATCTATAAATTCTTATTAAATCGGGGAGTTATAATAAAACGATAATATATTTTGGATTATAATTATAAATATTTATATCCTTGCATAATTTGTATTCAGATCTTCTTCATCACTGGCAGAGTCGTATTTAGCCATGTCTTTTGCACGTTTTCTTTTTAAATAAAAACTACTACCTAAGATTAACGTTTTCCTAGTCTCTTTACTATTACAAGTAGTTTCTAAGTTTAAACGATCGGAAAACTATAAGAAAATAATTATAAATGCAGTATTTTTATTAATTATTCTATGTATTTACTTCGAGTAAATAATTTAATAAATTAAATAATGTATACATTAAGGCTTTAATGTTACCCATCAGTCTTATAGTTGATGTAGAAACAATAGAAAAATATTAACAAAATCGACATAACTTAGCTATTTTCCAATATATTATTTTTTATCTTTGGATTTCTTTTATCTTATTTTATATGATTTTACAATTTTCTTGTCAACTTCATTAAAATCTATAGACATATCTTATAGCTTTTGTAAATATAGGGAGCCTAACAGAAAAATCAACATAACCTTCTTATTTTTCAAGATTTAAACTTATGACTAAGGGTATAGTTCTTTATTTACAATTAAATTAATTCTAAAGTTTATTAAAATCGGAATCTTAACGATCTTTCAGGAATCTATGGGTCAACACCCGCACTTCGAAGTAAACAAAGAATCTCCTTATCCTTGCTAACTTCTCGTTGTATGTATATATTTTTAACATTTATCAAGCCAACGATCCTTTGTTCCCACCAAATCAATCACAGAGAGTTCTCCGCTCTCTCCCCGAAGGAGACCACACATCGAACCCCAAGAGTACAGTCGACACAAAGCGTGGTCGTGACGCTCTCAAGGATCGAGAGGCACAAAAAAAAGTCAAGAAATGGAATGGGGGGAAGCAAACAAATCACCAGGAGGGGAATGGGACCAAGACTGGCACTGGTACTGGGACTGGGAATGGGATCAGGGGACGAACGTTCGTGTCCTCCATCCTACATGCACGTACGTACGTCCGATTGGCGATTATTCATGACTTTATGGACTTGGGTAGCAGGACATTAAAATTGCTTTTACGCCAACTCATCGGGCCAGAGGATCAAACTGGTTTCGTATGCCACTCACAGAGTCAGAGATTGGAGAGTCGCCTCCTTCCACGGGGCCAAAGTCAACACAGAGTCGTAGCAGAGCGTCCTCAGAGCCGCCGCTCCTTGGGATCCGCCGCTGCCGCCGCTGGAATCTGGTGAAACCAGTTTGCTCCGCTGCGGTCGCGCCCGCCTCTACCTGTTGGACTTCTGGCCGGTTGCCTGTTGCCTGTCGCCTGTCCTCGTCGCGGATCCCACGAAAAAAGGGATACTGTGTGCCACACAGAGCTCTGTGTGTTTGTATCTGGCGCTGAGGCGACGCAATCCTTTCGTCCTCGCCACCATTGCTTCATGTTGCACGTTACTTTTCGAACGATTTGGGATCTGGGACCTCGAATCTCGGGCCTCGGATGGGGGTTCGTCGGTTTGGGCTCTTGTTTGCCTTTCCCCGGCATTTCGGGCTGTGTTTATTTTCGGCTTTGGTGTTGTACAGTTTCGAAAGTTGGGGTCTCAGGGCCCTAAA
>VNJT01004816.1:0-13237 GCA_008042655.1 Drosophila burlai | reverse complement strand
GTAATGGCAAATGGGATTGGGATTGGGACCAAGACCAGGGACCTGGGCCCAGGACCGAAACCGGGGCATCATCTTGATTGCTCCGATGATAATGACGCTGCACGAAATTTCACGAAGAACCCAGGAGCTAAGGCAGCTCAGGCGGCAGCAGAAGCAGCAGCAGCAGCAACATCGACGACGACAGCGACGACGACCAAAACGTATAGGCAGCCATTAGGGTGAATCTGTGGGAGGGGAATCTCCAGCCGAGGAGGAGCTGGAGGAGGCGCTGAAGGCGAGGGCGGGAAATACCCCCGGGGGCCAGGAGATGGCGAGGGACAACTCTCGAGGCGATTAAGATAAAGTGCCAATCGATATAAGGGAAAGAAACGTAAGAACTGGCGAACTGGCGAACTGAGCGAGCTGAGATGTCGAGATACTCGTACTTGGAGCTACATCCACGTCCACGTCCAACGTCCGTATCCGATGCTGTGTATATATGTACACTAAACGACGAAATAATAGTGTAGTTTCTTTCATATCCTCAATAAATGGGTAAATGTTTGGTTAAGAACATTTTCATTGTAATAATTTACTTTGAATAATTGATAACTCCTTTAAATAATTGTGTCAATATTCAAAAATATAATTTAAAGAATTACAAATAGAAAATTTGCAAATGTTTTTGAATGTTGATCCTTGCTTTATATTTAAATCAAAAAGAGAGATAATATTAATTAAAAGCAAACATAATTAAAAAATATAGCACAATGTTATCAGAGACTACTTTCTTATTTAAAAAAAAATTCAAAAATTTGAAAGTGTTCTTGAAACTTCTCAAAACCCTCCACTAGAATTTTGGCCAATGCTGTGAATATATAGCCAAACTCAGTCTCAGACTCAGAGCCATAGCCGTAGCCATAGCTTGGGCCATAGAGAGCGACATAAAAGGAAATATAAAACCATTTATAAAGCGAGTCAGTCAGGGGAGATTTGAATTGGAATTGATGGTGTAGTGCACTCGACAACGTGATGGTGTGTGTGTGTACGAATAGTATCTGTGTGTGTATATCCGCACACACACACACATACAGCCAGAGGAAGACGAAGCCGAGGCATAGACGAAGCGCAGTCGCGTTGTGTGTCAAGGTGCGAGTATCTTCAAGATGGAAAGTGGAAGGGTTCGGTTCCTTGGGCTTGGGTTTGCGCTTGGGTTTGAGGTTCGGTTACAGTTTGGGATTGGGTCTTCGGGCTGGGAAACTTTGACGCTGGCTGCGCTGCTCCTGCTGCCAAGAAGTTTCCGGCGCAAAAACTTTGCTCGAGAGTAGAGCGAACAGCTGCGTAAGGAAGCCGTTAAGGGACTGAGACTGCTTGAAAGAGATGTGAAACAGTGAGCAACCCCTAAGCTGGCTGGCTGACGCAGCAGCAAAAGTCCGGATATAAAACCCAATTTCGTAAATCCGTGTCAACGGTAAGAAATGGGGGGACTCACAGCACGTAGCCTGAGGTGAAATCCCTCTGACACAATCACAGTTAAATATGCAGGAAATCTAGAATGAAAGGCATAGAATCTGAAGCTATCGAAACCTTACTATACAAATAAGTACCATTGGTGAAACGGACATGCTGTTCGCATTAAGTCATCTCGATCTCAACCTCGATCTCTCCCGGGAGCGGAGCTGTGCTAATCCGCAGACCGGCTCTCTCACTCAGTCAGGTGGCTCTGGTTCCGTGACTCAGCAGCCGAGACTTACTATAAACATCTTCGGAGGGGCGTTGCGAAAAGGGGGCGCGGCCGAGTCGTTTGTTCGCTTTAGCCGAGCTTCGCTGTTAACAATCTCCAGTGGTGTGTATCCGATAGATACAAGATACAAAGTGGGTGTCTCTGTATGGGTACTCCCCGATATGGAGCTCTGGGGGTATGGCTCCGGTTCTGGTTTTTGGGGCTGTATCGATTTCCGAAGGCGTATTACTATCGTTTATGGGTTGCGCAGATGTGTGTATACCTGCTGGTGTATCTGTATCCCATAGTATGTATTTGCATCTTCAGTCGTCGTATTCCCCTTGACTCTCTGAAGTGGTCGATTGAGCAGAAGCTATGGAAGACCTCGAGGTCGTGCATATATGCTATACTCTGATATACTTTTCTATATATATTTATGGGTTTTGGTATGCCACAATCTGATGAGTCATGTCAGCTCGTGAGTTGATTGAGTTCAAGTCCCCAGCGGATAGAGCACCAGCTTGTTGATCGAATTTATCATAAATTTCTTATAGCTGTCCTTCTGCGTTGTTTAAAAAGCAATGTGTTGTTTCATTGCAATGAATACCTGGTATTCTGAGAAATCTGAGCTGGTTGGGGACTTTACAAAGGTTTAAAATCGGATTCCAGGAAATTTAATTAATCTATAAAATAACAAATTGAAATATAATACAATTTTTAAATATATCAAAAACAGTGTTAAAAATATCGGCGCCTAAAATTCAAATCGAAACCCATTTTGACAAGTGCCGTTAATCGCTGGGCTGCCAGACTGTCAGCTTCTTGTCAATTGCAACGGGACCTTCGCAGAAAACAAAACAATCTGAATAAAGTGACGAGCAACATTTGTGTTAAAAATTTGTTAATTTCTTAAATTTCTTTAATTAATTAATTTATTACACACTAATTATGAGCTTACTAACGCTATTTCCTTCTTCTTTTCCAGATCCCGTTGGTGGCTCTTTTATTTTCATCCCATTCCGTGGCTTGGCGAAGCGTCAGCGACGCCCAGCTCTTCAAGATTTAAGATTCGGGGCCAACAGCAATTCCATCCGCAGCCCGAGATGCCCACCATCCGGCGCTGCTGCATCATCGGCTGCCTGTCCAATTCGCGTCAGCATCCGAGCATGCAGTTCTTCGCCTTTCCACGCCCCGAGAATCCCTTTCACAAGCTGTGGAAGGAGGCGTGTCACGCCTCGCTGCGCCGGATTGTGCCCTTTAAGAAGCCTGTGGTGTGCGCCCTGCACTTCGATCCGAGTGTCCTGGGCGGACGACGGCTTCAGTCCAATGCCTTGCCCACGCTGCGACTGGAGGTGCCGTCGAATCTGGAGGCCGTAGAGCAGCAGGCGATGGTGGAGGAGATCGAGCGGAGCAGGAAGTGTGCCTACATCAATGCCGTGGTCTACGAGTGGCTGGTGCGGGCCAACATCAATCCGCAGCTAAGGGGCAGCATTACGCACGGCATGATCAAGGACAAGGCGGAGAATGCACGCCAGGTGATCGGTAGCACCTCGTTCATTGCGGACAATCGCTGGCTAAACCGCTTCCGGGAGACGCATCTGCAGGGCTTTGCCCAGAAGCTGGCCAGCAATCAGCTCAAGTCCTTGGGCTCTTCTTTGTGGATACCCGACATAGTGCAAGACCTGGCGCATCTCTTTCCGCCCGCCAGCGCAGAACGGGTGGCCAAGCTAGAGGAGATGCCCGAGCAGTACATGAGCTACATGCAGCAGTATGGGGAATACGAGGAGGATGACGACAGCATGGATGTCAAGGAGCAGAGCTACCAAGATCAGCAGCAGCAGCAACAGCAGCAACACTTTGCTCTTCAGCAGCAGCACATGCAGCAGCAGCAGCAACAGATGGGCCATCCGTGGCCACCGTTTCCGGGACATCCTGGCCATCCGCCTCATCCAGGATTTGCCAGCTTCAATGACTTCTACTTCGAGCGCCACCAGCAGCAGATGCAACAGCAACTCCAACAGCAGCAGCAGCAAATGCAGCAGCAACCACAGTTCCCACCTTCCATGCCACCGCAAAGGGAACCCTTTCAGCCCCAACTGCCGCCCAATGTACCGCCCCAGAGAGCCAGTCCCTTTCAGCCAGTGCAGTTGGCCAAGCGGCCTAAAATGGAGTCTCCCGACGACGATGAGGTGCAGGAAATCAACTCATCGGTGACCTCGCCACCACTTGCCCCCGCAGATTCCGCCAAAGACAGTCGCAGTTCGAGTCCCAAGGAGCAGAATAACAACAGTACCGGCGGAAGAGACAGTGCCAGCAGCAAGGAGAATGCTCCCAAAAGCGGCGGACCCAGTGGAAAGTCCACTCCAGCGCTCTCCATCAAAGGAAAGGATTCACCAGCACCAGCAAAGGCCGTCTCTGCTCCCACCTCGCCCAAAAAGATCTCCAATGGCAGCAGCAGCTCCCCCAGCAGTCAAACCAATGGTCACACATCTCCGGAACCCGAGCAAAAGAAGCCGCAGTCCGTGCCGAACGAGCTAGATAGCTACACGCAGGCACTGGAGTACCTCAAGCCTTTGGAGGACTTTGTTCTCTTTAAGGAGAACTTCCGGGCGATCGGGCTGCTTTCCCAGCTGGAACTGGTGCTCCGCAAAGGCGACAAGGCCACGCTGGTCGAGGGTTAGGAGGTGGACGACTTGGTTTTTCCCCCACACGACGACGAGCACAAAACACAAATGTGATGAACTGTGTACATATGTATGAAACATAGTATTATTAATTTGTCCTAAAGAATATCCTCTCACAGAAGCTGAAAATAATTAAATAATTTATTAATAACAATAAGAACCATTAAAATGGAATTTTAATATTGATGTAAAATGTATTTTCACTGGTTTGGCGCATGGGAATCTTTTGTTTTTTGTATTTAAATCAAATCAATTGATTATTATTTATTCTAAAATATTTCATTTTAGTTTTTAAAAAACTCGATTTTACGTCAGTTATTAAAACTGCAGTCTGGCAACGCTGCCCTGAAATTAGAGTGACCAAATATAATAAGTCTGTGTACAATTATAATCCCAAAGTTCCCTTGGCCACTCTAAGCCAATGTTTACGTTTTTCAGAGAAAAATCGGCAAATTATTGCTAAAAACATTATAATTAATAACAAAAGTGACCTAAGACCGCACAAATGTCGCTGCTCAATCAATACGAGCAGCAGTATGCGACGCTGATAGCAGAAATAACCGCCCATATTGGACGGTTGCAGCAGCAGAACAACAGCAGTGAGTTCCCAACATATTTTCCTGTCAGCGATGATTAATTTTCACCTGATTTGCCGTAGGTGAGCGTAACGACTTGTGCAGCAAGATCGATGCCAGCTTGCCGGAGGCTCAGGAGCTGCTGGAGCAAATGGGTCTGGAGGTGCGCGAACTGAATCCGGCGCAGCGCAGCAGCTTCAATGGCAAACTGCAGGTGGCCCAGGCAGAGCTGAAGCGGCTGCAGGCGGAGTACAAACAGACCAAGGACAAGCAGCGCGCCCAAGCACACAATACATTCACCACATTGGATCTGGGCGACAGCTACGAAGATGTGACCATTAGCACTGATCAGCGGCAGCGACTGCTGGACAACTCGGAGCAGATCGAGCGCACGGGCAACCGGCTAACAGAGGGTTATCGTGTGGCTCTGGAAACGGAACAGATGGGCGCCCAGGTGCTGAGTGACCTGCACCACCAGCGGGAGACTCTCCAAGGAGCCAGAGCTCGCCTAAGAGAAACCAATGCGGAAATAGGTCGAGCCTCGCGCACCCTAAACACTATGATGTTTAGGGCTATGCGCGAGAAAGTCGTCCTCTACGGCGTAGGTGTCTGCTTCGTGGTAGCCGTGGGCGTTAGCATCTACCTGACTTTTGCCCCCGGCTCAGCCTCGAGCTCAGTCACCTCGTAGTCATCCACGTAGCTAAGAAATAACCAATAATAGTTCGATTGTAGGCCAAGTTTAGCCATTCCAGTTTGTCGTATGTTGATTATTTATTATTTTAGCATATATTTTACCTTTACGCGTTAAATATTCTGTGGAAGAAAGCTTCAAACTTACGCACTAAGCTAAATACGCTCTAGGGTGGGTCCATTATTTTAGGAACAAAGACTAATCCCTGGATGTCCCAATTTTATTTGAAACCAAAAGCTTTGTATTATATTTTTCCCTATGAAAACTTGCATAAAAATATACAATTCCCTAAAAGTGTAACTAAATAATCCTTTGGAAATTTCCATCAAATACTTTTCCTCCCTTCCCTAAAATGCGATCCACCCTAAGTTACGTGTACAAACTTTATGCAGTTAATGTTTGGCATTGACTTGGCGCCTGGATTATTATAATAATAGTAACCTAATCCTAATCTATGACTCGTATTCGCATCCGGGACGTGTTTTGCATAATATTCGAAATTAAATATTCATATTCATAGCCAAAAACTGTTAATAAATAAATCATAAACACAGTAAAATGCATTTCTGCAGGGGGCTTCATTGAGTGTGGCTTCCTAGCCGAACTCAATGTTCCCCAACTGCTAGCAGCTGCACGAGGAGGCATCCTCCTCGTTCATCACCGCATCGCTGGCCGTGTCCACCTGGAAGCTTTTTTGCTCCAGGGCCTGCAGCTCCATCTTGGAGCGGTTGGCGTGTACAAGCTGCCGCGATATGTCGCGAAACATCTCCTCAACGCCGGCGCCGCTGCGACAGGAGGTCTTGTAGGTGGCACTAATCAACGAGTGACACTGTTCGCAGAAGGCCTCAACCTCCTCGTCACTAACCTCCGGCTCCCGGCCGTCCAGATCGCTCTTGTTGCCGCAAATGAATATCTTGGCATTCTCCGCATAGGTAACGATATCCAAGAGGTGCTGCGACAGCGAGTGAAACGAGGCGGCGTTATCCAGAGCAAACACAAGAATGGCTCCTTCGGCGAATTTGTAATATGACGAGGTGACCGAGGCCACGCGCTCCATGCCGCCAGTGTCCCAGAGTTGGAGCTATTGTTGGAGATAAGGAGTATTTACGTAAATAGTATGCATGATTGTGGAGGTGGAGGGAGGGGATATATCCAACCCTAACCACGGTGGATGGATCATGTAGATCCGTAACAACGCCTGAGATGCGACGGCCAGTCTTACCTTGATCTGCTTCTCTGCTATATTATATTCCCGATCGATATGATCCAATCCCAGCGTGGATTTTCTGTCCGTGTCCGTGACGAATGTATTGGTGGCAAACCGCCGGAACAGGGAGCTCTTGCCCACGCCATAGTCGCCGCACAGGATCACCTTTTGCTTGGGTACACGCATCGTGGCCATGACTTCGATTTATCTTTGATTTAAGCCAAAAATTAATCCAATTACTGTGCACCTGCAGACAACAAAGCGCCAACAGCTGTTCATGCAGAAAAAAATCAACACCTGTGAAGTGCTGCCCATCTGCTGCACCAAAGTGTTATCGATAGCCAGCTCGATAAGTACTATCAATTTTGAATATTTAAAACTTTCATCTAATAAAGGGTTTCGTTTTTCTTTTAATATTGTAATGTAGATTTCCAAATAAATTACACAAGTTGTTGGTACTTTGTTTAAACTAATAATAGTAATCTGCGGAAATGGAAAGGAGCTAATTCAGGGGAATCTCTGACGCTTAACACGGCTAAGCGTACAAGCTTATAAGCAAACCTTATCAGGGAAATCATTTGCGAATTCAAAGAGAGTGTTACAAAATATGATTATATACAATTGAGAGTATTCAAAATGTGATTATTTGGTGTTATTTGCTCGAGGTGGCTGCAGTAGTCAGTGATTCGGGAGTGCATGAGGATGAACGGATAGATCGACTTGTACAATATTCTCAGGATTAAATAACCTTTATTATTAGTTAAACATGTCGCTTTTGTTACTAACTGTTTTGACCTGCTCTGCCATCTTGGCTAATGGTAAGTGCCATAACTCTAAGGTTATCTCGTTAAGGAAGCCTTCAATACAACTTATCTTTTACTAAGAAAATTCCTAATTTCAGGCAAAACTGGCTACGGACCCGGCGAGCAGGACTGGGGCTACGTGGACGTGCGACCCGGAGCACACATGTTTTACTGGCTGTATTATACCACCGCCAATGTTTCGAGTTACACGGAAAGACCACTGGCCATTTGGCTCCAAGGAGGTCCTGGGGCTTCGTCCACCGGATATGGTAACTTTGAGGAACTCGGACCCCTTGATCTAAAGGGCAATGAGCGCAACTGGACCTGGGTTAAGGATATGAACGTCCTGTTCATCGACAGTCCCGTTGGCACTGGCTTCAGTTATGTGGATAACACAACCCTATACACTACCACCAACAAGGAGATAGCTCTGGACTTAGTGGAGATGATGAAGGGCTTCTATAAGCTGCACCCTGAGTTCGAGACTGTGCCTTTGCACATATTTTCCCAGAGCTACGGCGGAAAGACGGCTCCAGAATTTGCCTTAGAGCTCTTCTACGCCACTGAGCGAGGCGAGCTAAGGAGCAATATCTCATCCGTGGAGCTTGGAAGTCCCTGGGTCTCTCCGATCGACTCCGTCCTAGCCTGGGGACCCTTACTTCGGGAGTTAGGCATTGTGGACCAAGAAGGATACGACGAGATTATGACGTCTGCGAACTTGACGGCTCAGTTAGTCGAGCAGGAGCGTTGGATGTCAGCCTCTAGGCAGTGGGGCCACACCGAGCGGATCGTGACTAGAGTTTCACAGGGCGTCGACTTTTACAACGTACTGAAGAAGACGAGCGGTGATTACATAGATGATGAGGAAGAGACACCAGAAGGTGAGCAGAGTATATGGAAGGTTGTATAATTTATATGATTATCAAGTATTTTCCAGATAAATTGCTTAATGTGCTGATGCGGGGTGCTGTTTTCCACTCCCTGGGCATTCCGGAAAATGTGGTTTGGGGATGGCACAAAGACGTTACCTACAACTATCTAGAACCCGACGTAATGAAGCCCTCCATTCAAATCGGTAACGCATATGCTAATCTTAAAAAAGAGAATTAACTAACTGATCCACAGTGAACGAATTGCTGGAGAAGACTCCGCTGAAGGTGGGCGTAGCCACTGGCAACCTGGACCTGATCTGCTCCACTCCCGGGAACGTTAACTGGATAGCCAAGCTCAACTGGAGGGGAAGGCGTGAGTACTTAAATGCGGCTCGCACCCCCATCGTCGTAAATGGTATCTTGGAGGGCTACCAAAAGTCTGGCGGAAACTTCACCCTGTTCTGGATCAACCGGAGTGGCCACTCCATTCCGGCGGATAATCCAGCAGCCATGGGCCACGTCCTGCGGCAAGTGACTTCTTTCGGGTAGATTATTTATCTGTTGTATCTCAACTAAAGTGGTTTCCCCGCCAATTCCCATAAGGTGTTGCTATCTATTTGGTAAATAACCAACCAGCCACTGATAGTGGCTCTTACCTTTAAATAAAGCCACGAGCCGCACCATAGTCTCCAGTTGAAGATGTCGCTTTTGCTGGTAACATTCGTGACTTGCTTGGCCGCCTTAGCCCACGGTGAGTGTCGTAAATCAAGTGCTATCTCTCGGAGGGAAATGCAGCTTGGGTTGTAAATAAGAGGCTATATCTCAGACAAATATAATTGGAAATACCAGGCAAGCCCGGCTACGGACCGGGGGAACAGGACTGGGGCTATGTGGACGTGCGCCCAGGCGCCCACATGTTCTACTGGCTTTACTACACCACCGCCAATGTCTCCGACTACACGGATAGGCCTCTGGCCATTTGGCTTCAAGGAGGTCCTGGGGCTTCCTCCACCGGGTACGGAAACTTCGAGGAGCTGGGACCCGTCGATCTATATGGCGATTGGCGCAGCTGGACCTGGGTGAAGGACATGAATGTCCTGTTCATCGACAATCCCGTGGGCAGTGGTTATAGTTATGTGGATAACACTGCTTACTACACGGCCACCAATAAGGAAATAGCCCTTGACTTGGTCGAGCTGATGAAGGGCTTCTATAAGCTGCATCCCGAGTTCGAGGCGGTTCCCCTGCACATCTTTTGCGAGAGTTACGGCGGAAAGATGGCACCGGAGTTTGCCTTGGAACTGTACTACGCCAAGGAGCGGGGCGAGGTGAAGAGCAATCTTACCTCAGTGGCTCTGGGAGATCCCTGGACATCTCCCATCGATTCTGTCCTCGCCTGGGGACCCTTTCTCAAGGAGCTAGGAATTGTGGATCACGAAGGTTACAAGGCCATTCAGGAGGCTGCCAACTTGACAGCTCAGCTGGTCGAGCAGGAGCGGTGGATCCAGGCCACCTATCAGTGGGGCAACACCCAATGGGAGGTGATGAAGGCCTCCAAGGGCGTGGACTTTTACAATATACTGAAGGAGACTGCAGGCGGCCGTTATCAGAGGCAACTGGCTTTAAGCCCAGAAGGTGAGTCCTAAAAAAAGGCGTTCATGAAGTTAATTTTATTTTTTAATATTCTTGCTAGAACGTCTCTACCGTACCATGGTTAAATTCGACATTGACGAGGATCGCACTCAGTTGCTGGAGGATCTGATGCGAGGTCCTGTGGCCGAGACCCTGGGTATCCCCTCGAACGTGGTGTGGGGTTCTCAGAGTGGAACCACATTTGACATCCATAGGACCGACTTCATGAAGCCCGTCATTCACATTGGTGAGGAATCTCATTTATTTTCACGAATATATTATTTATGAATCTTTTTTCGCAGTAAACGAACTGCTGGAGAAGACTCCCCTTAAGGTGGGCGTATTCTCAGGGGGCCTGGATCTTATCTGTGCCACTCCTGGCACCGTCAACTGGATCGCCCAGCTGGACTGGAGCCGCAGGGATGAGTACCTGGCCGCTCCGCGTAATGCCATCACTGTGGACCGCATCCTGGAGGGTTATCAGAAGACTGGAGGCAACTTCACCATGTTCTGGATCAACCGGAGCGGTCACATGGCTCCGGCTGATAATCCAGCTGCCATGAGCCATGTCCTGCGCAATTTTACCAATTTTGGGTAGATTGTTAGCTTATAAAAATAATAAAAACAAATACAAATCAGAATACAAATAAAATATATGATATTCTTTTAATTTAAAAATTAACAGAACCTTGCCTGCTATCAAGAGACTTATGTATAAAGGGAACATATGTATATATTTAATCTGCAAAATCAGAATAAAGGGAAAAGGCTACATTGAGCTCCAGAACAAAGTTCCTCTGATCACCTTGATTCGAAAAAGATGTCACTGAAATTGTAAATCCTAAATGTCCGATATTGTCTATATATTTTTATCACTTAAGCAAGATTGAAAGAGATTTCCTAGACGTTATATGGTATCTAACAGATATGTCACCTGGGATAAACTGCAACCTTGGATCAATAAAATCAACGGGAAAAGCCTCGGGAAAACCCCTCTCTCAAGATAGTGCAGTGCAATCTCTGCGACTTAATGGCTCTATCTAAAAATATATGACAGAGAGATTTGCCAAAAACTGACAAGTGTCAAAAGCTGCTTGACCAAAGCCGTCGCGTCATCGTCCATCGAAGGGCCATAAATACTCCGCAAACACATACACGCCCCCTCCCGTACGGAGATTACGAATTCCAGGTGTGTCAGGTGCTGGGGTACCTTACCTGCTATGTCTGCGACCGAACAGCGATCAGACGGCAGTGGAACTGCCAAGTGTTCGGTTGAGTCTTCTACGTTTCCGAGCTTCTGGAACTGGTGCAACATGACTGGACGGGTTATCACTGCTTCTGTGGTGGCTCTGCTGGCGATCGCCGCCAGCTTGGGCTCTGTCAACGGTGAGTTTGCCCGTTTTATATTCCGATCAGGGGGTGCTAATCAGCGAGAAAGTGTTCCAAGCCAAAGCGGCTTTAATGGCTTGTAGAGCAGGTCAGAAAACGGCAAAAGTGGTATACAAATCTGAATTAAAGGAAATTGAAAGAAGTAACTTAATTTCTGTACAATTTTTAATTAAGATTGAGATCAGTAAAATCGGAAAAATATTAATGAATAATTTGTTATGTTCTGTGGCTGCGTTATCAATTATTATGAAGTTTAATTTAATATCTGTAATATCAAAATTAATTAACCTTATCAAGAGCCATCAAGTAGCCTGCTTGAGTTTTATTTAATATACACTTAAAGGCTAGATTATTCTCAAGTGTTTCAGGGAAATCAATGTTTATCTACAAACTGGGTTTATGCCGTGGCAATATACATATACAATCTAGACAGGTTTAATGGAAATTAGAGTAGGATATTTTGAACAACAAAATTAAGTCTTGATCTAAGAATAAAGAAATCCTTCTATAAAAGATTATTAATGGGATCTTCCATATTTCTTTATAGCTCGCAAGGGTTATGGCTCTGGTGAGCAGGATTGGGGCTTTGTGGATGTGAGAACTGGAGCCCATATGTTCTACTGGCTCTACTACACCACGGCCAATGTCAGCAGCTACACGGAGCGTCCTCTGGCCATTTGGCTTCAAGGTGGACCGGGTGCCTCGTCCACGGGCTACGGCAACTTCGAGGAGCTGGGACCCCTCAAGCTGGATGGCAGCTATCGGGACTGGACGTGGGTGAAGGACATGAATGTCATGTTCATCGATAACCCCGTGGGCAGTGGCTTCAGCTACGTGGATGGCTCCTCCTATTACACGACCACCAACAAGCAGATCGCTCTGGATCTTGTAGAGCTCATGAAGGGCTTCTACACGAATCATCCGGAATTCAAGACCGTCCCTCTGCACATCTTCTGCGAAAGCTACGGCGGAAAGATGGCTCCCGAGTTTGCCCTCGAGCTGTACTACGCCATCCAGCGCGAAGAGATTGAGAGCAACTTTGTCTCAGTGGCATTGGGAGACCCCTGGACCTCGCCCATCGACTCGGTGCTGTCCTGGGCTCCGTTCCTTTTGCAGCTGGGAATTGTGGACCAGGATGGACACGACAAGATCGAGGCCTCTGCTCTGAAGACCAAGAACTATGTGGATAGCGAAAAGTGGACACAGGCCACGCTGCAATGGAGCTCTACGCAGTCGGTGGTGCTGCGCGAGTCCAAGGGCGTGGATTTCTATAATGTGGAGACCCCGACGCTTGGCGATACCTACAGGCTGATGGCCAGGGCAGCCATGACTCCCGAGCGTAAGATTAATCCTGGAACTGTACGCACTGATCTTAATTAAGTTGCCTTCTACAGAGATCATGTACCGTACGCTGGTGAAGTTCGACGTGGACGAGGACAGGGACCAGCTGCTGGAGGATCTGATGTTGGGACCCGTCACCGAGGCTTTGGGAATCAATACCGGAGTGAAGTGGGGCGGCCAAAGCGGCACCACCTTCACCAAGCTGATGGGCGATTTCATGAAGCCCGCTGTGGATGTTGGTGAGTAAAAAAAGAATCCTTGATTAGTGATTACAATTTCAGATTTTACTTCGAATTTCTTTTATCTTTTTCATTGAATATACTCTTTTTTATAATATACTT
>VNJT01004801.1:0-17062 GCA_008042655.1 Drosophila burlai | reverse complement strand
TTGTCTCTTATCACCTTGGTGGCCAGCGCTAACTTTTTGCACCTCGAGAGCCCTGATTCTGGTTGAAATCGATGTGTAATGCTGAGACGGTACAAGGTTCAGGCCTGATGTCTGCTGATCATTCGGAATCCAATAGCCAAAAATCGGCGAGACTTTGTCTCCGTGACGTTTGGATTTAATGTCAGTGTTGCGGATGCAAAGCGGCCTGTTGGAAACGAGACCTTATCGCCAATTTTATGACTATTTATAAGACCCAAGCGGTGAACCGGATTTCGACATTTGCCACAGCAGCCTGTAATCGTCTGATAAGAAGTTGGGCTCGGCGGGCCGGACTTCTCTTATCAGACAGAGCGTCTCAACTTGAGACACGTTCGGCCATGGCAAGTGGTGTGTGCTCTAGTATATAGATTCAATTGACCTTATTGATTGATAGCTCAACTAGACAGGGAGCCGGCTTAAAGTGTTTTTCTCGAGGAGATGCTCCATGAAAAATAGCTACGAAGCTGGTTAACATTTTGGTATAAATAATGGAATATAATTTTTTAAATTTACATTTTAATACAATTTTTGAGTTTGTTATCAATTTGACGAAATTTACGCAGTGTCATGACTTTCATAAAATGCTTAGCGCAATATGTATGACAGCTGAATGTGATGTATTTAAAAATACTTTAAGTAATTTATGTATAAATTTATATTTATGACATTTTTTATTTGGGATATTTTAGTTTAATTATTCTTTATTTTTAACAAAAGGCAGTTAAGGTTTAAAATAAGAGAAAAACGAAATTCACTATGTTTTAGTAATAATTTTAGTGATACAGCGATTATATTTCCTTAACTTACGACTTATAGGGACTTGAACTTACTTTAGCGCTATGCGCATTTGATCGGCCACGGCTATATCGAATGACATCTTGCTGTGGTCTCACGCCGCTGCACGGAATCAATTCCTTTCCGGATTTATGTGTCTATATGGGCGAAACTAAAAAATACACAAAACACAATCCGCAATCTGTTCAGAATCCCAGGCACCAAACGTAAAAAATCCATAAAATCGCGGCTGGACAATGGGGCGAATGCGTAACGGAGGCACTTGTGTCAGCCGGCTGTTGCTTAATAGCTTTAATTTGTATTTCTCGCTTCTAAGGCGGAACTATTTGATTTGCTTGTTTGGGTACACTCGCGCACAGGAATGTCACATCACTTGTTGCTGCTCCAATTTCGCAGATGCGGTTTAATTGAAAATAAGTCAGAGGACCGCGTTAAAGAATTTCTAGCCTGGGAATCTAAGGCTGGCGTTGCGCTTTACTCAGGGGCCGCTCGGCAACTGAGCGTTTAAAGTAAGCGCCGGCTAAGTTTAGTGCCCGCCGCCGTTCGACTCGCACTCGCACTCACACACCCGTACGCTCGGCGGCGGTGCTGATGATTTTTCCACTCGTTTGCTCATTCCGCACTGGCCAGAGGGTCGTATGAGTGATATTCTAGCCACCGCACTCCGGGCTGCCGTGTGTGTGCGCTTCGCACTCAAATGCCTTTGGGCATTTTGTCTGCTCGAGCGAGTCCGCCTGCTGGCCGTGCTGGGCGCCGTTGTTTTGTTTAAGCGTTATCGTTTTTGTTGCTGCCGCGTTGCTTATTGTTTATAGCGTGCGCCGGTCTCCGGCAACCAGCCTCCCGCGTTTGTTATTAATGTTCGGGCCGATTTTAGAGGTGGGGATTGCAGGATTGAAATTGTTTAAAAACTGTTTTGGAGAGATCAGACTGATTGTAAAGGGCTTGTCATGCTTTCAAAATTTTGTAACTAAAATAATTGTCTACAAAAGGGTTCACATTTTATTATTGGAGGTATGTAACAAAAATTGTAATCACATATGTATGTATATTGTTATATCATTTAGTCTTTTTTTTTTGCAACAGAACTAATTCAATTTCCTGCATTACCCGATTGCTGCAATTCCCTTAAGTGTCCTTCCTAGAAGGCCTGACCATGATAAATCTATTTAATGCAATTAACAAAGTAACTTGCGATACCATCAATGCCTACAACGAGGGCATTATACGAAATCGATATAGGAAGAGTGCTGGCCATCAGAAAAATAGTAACTTACTAACTGGGGGAGCTGGCCTCGAAATGAGAAATATAGTTCTCGTAATTATAGAATATTATATAGATAGTTGGCTTACTGCTCCGCCACGCAAGCTGACGTGCGCTTACTTTAGTTTAATAATCTAACCGATGACTTTTTCATTATATTCCACAATTTTTTTCATAACTTAATTGGTCAATTAAAGTGAATGAGAGAGTTGTTCCCGCTTTGAGATAGCTAATTTATTGAGAACGCCTCAGCTCTTTCATCACCAGATCTGAATGAATTTTCAATTACACATGCTCCTGCCGAAGGGAAGGGACACTCGAGTGACAGACATTAAAGTTAAATGATTGACCGAATCGTCCCAGCACACATTCTGTGCCGGGCTCACCTATACCTTCGTCCAGTTTGGGCCATAAATTATGCAATAAGCAAGGCACTGCACTTGGCCCATAAATAACTAGACAGCAATGAAGCACTTCTGATCAAGTGCGTGGACTCAAGTACAGGTTTTGGTTCTGTTACGATAAGCACACAAACTATATATCATTATATCTCTATATATTCAGCTTGTTATTATCACTGAGGTTTCGTGGAAAATATTGTTATCTATTATTTAATTTGTATTTTTAATAATTTTAATTCAAGTTCTAATTAAAGTTAATTAAGGAGAGTTAATGGTTTATTATCTCCAACATCACACAAGTTAATAATTAAAACATTTATTTTGTTACCGTTTATCAACAAATGAAACTGTATAGGGCTTTAAATATCTGATTCGGATATCATGAAAGAACAAGAAATTTACGGATTCATGGTCTAAACTGTATTCAATTTGGATGTACATTGATCGGGATCTGTGAACGGCCTGTTGACTTTACTCTGGTCGCTTCTCCGCGTTCTTCTTGGTGAACTCCTCGGCGGTCTTCATGAACTTCTTGTGCTCCTTGACAAACTCCTCGGCCAGGTCGGAGCGCAGTGGATGCTCCGGCTCCGGGTTGTGGATGATGGCCACCAGTGCCTGCAGGACGTCCTCCGTCCGCGTGGTGGGCTTCCAGTTGTCAGAATTGATAATCGACAGGCACACCTCCCCCTTCTCGTCCACGTTGGGGTGGTAGATTTTCGTTTTGAATAGGATCTTCGGCGGCATGAAGGGGTATTGGGGTGGGAAGTTGATCTCGATGCGGAAGGCGCCCTTGTTGTAGGGTGCCTTTTCCGGAACTAGCAGTCCCGTCCACAGCAGCAGAGTCTCGTCGCTGCTCTCTAGGTTCCGCAGCGTACTCATCCTGGCCTCATTCAAGTCCGAGAGCTCCCGGGTCAGGCGACGAGTGGCAGCCATTCTATCAGCGGGTAGGATCCTCTGCCTTCTTGTTCCTTGCGTGTCTAAAGAAAACTTTTTTAAATTTATTTTGTCTAAAAAGCAGGATTGCTATCGCTTTTGTTGGAAACTGACAGCCTTGTTCAAAAGGGTTCGGCGAACCCCTTTAAACTGAAATATGTTTAGTACGTGACAGAGAATGACAACAAAGTCTAAGACAGATATGTAAGACAAAGCCTAATATACAGCAAATGTGAGGCATTCTTTTCGGCGGCGAAGAAATGCTTGCTTGTGACTGGACATGCTTCCAAGTATCTAGAAACTAAAAAGAACTAATTGTTTCAGGTCCACTTTCAGAGTAAGCATGATTACCGCAACATTCATAACCAAGCCGTTCTTCAAAATCAAAAATACCAACTGGGACCTCTTTAGAGAACACTCTCCAAACATTCCTCGCTCACACAACCCAGTAACAAAAAAAACTAGGATGCAGATCATTCAAAAATAAGTTTGCCTTAGTTTACAACCATTTGCTTGCTAAAAAAATAAAGATAATATATTCTGCAGAATAATAAAAAGCATTTCTTGTTTCCACTTTTGGTTAATAAATTTAAAATAAATTGTATTATGCCAAATCCAATCTAATTCCTGTAGTACTTTATAACCAAACACTTAATTAGAGCAGCATTTATTTTAATAAACTTCAGCTAGTTAAATACACTAAATATTGATGTATCAAAATAATTAGAATTCCCCTTGCAAGTTATTTCTCAATAAGCCCTTACCACTTCGAGCTAAGCAAAAATATGAAATATACATATATTTAATAAAGCATTCTGTCCTATATACAATATCTAGTTAATTTTTTATATAGATCTCAGCAGAAGTCCTTAGAACAGTAAATCCTTGTTGTCATCGTACAGGCTCTCCCAGGCCCTAACCTTAGGCCACTCTGGCAAATCAATGAACTTCAGGTCATCGCTGATGTTTAGGCACTTGAACAAATCGTCGGTTTTTCGAACTGGGTCCAAGGTCAGAGTGTCCATGCCGTTGATCTTCTCGCTATAGGGATTTCCGGTGGCTGCAAACTGAGTCCAAATTCCGATAGTTCGCTCGATATTCCGGTACTCGCGGCTCTCCTTGGGCAATCGGCGGGCCAGCAAGCTGGTGAATTGGTAGGTCAAGTCGTCGGCATGGCTCACTCCCTTGACTCCACGCCCGAATCGCATGAGGCGGTACGGGAAGATGAGCTCCTCGGAGTCAAAGTCGAAGCGGTAGAGGTAAACTGGAGCCCCGGCTGCATAGGTGTGACGCGAGCGGATCACCCTTAGAGCCGGGAACACAAAATAGTGAATCGAACAGAGCTGGGAAAAACAAACAACGTTTAATACATTTAAGCTATGCTCTATGGAAACCCTTACATCCATGTAATTATCGGCGGTGGCTTCTGTTTCAGTTCGAATTGCATCTCGGATCTTGGCACCCCAAGCCTCCAGCTTTTCTTTGCTGGGTTCCGTTGCGAGCAATTCTCGGGGAATGAAGGGAGTTCCAGCATCCACCTGCTGAGTCACCTGTGGCATCAGTTTGATTTCTGAAAAATGAATATTTAAATAGAATATATTATATATTTTTTTATATTATCTTATAAACTAAAACATCAGCTTATAGTTTCTCACCTGGCAGCCACAGAAGACCCTCGTACGATGTGTTTCCAATCATCATGGGGATGGTGTTACTCCATGCGGTCTTCATCATCTCCTTTGGCGGCTTGGGTATCACGCATTCGGGCGTGTGGAACAGCTCCAGCGACGGACCGAAGGCGAACATGATCTTGTTCATGCGATCCTCCATGGTCAAGACATTCTCCTCGACTCGGATGAGGTCCTTAGCCTTAACAGTTTGCAGGAACTCCAGCACATCCTTGTCGTTATTCTCCCCCTTGTAGCCCACCAGCTTGGCTATCCTGTAGGGATTGTGGGTAATGTCTCCATTGTAGGCCCAGGGAGCAATTGCACTGCCCGACTGCAGAATACCCCGGTGAAAGAGTCCTTGGGTCTGCTCAGTTATCATCATGTAGTGGGTCGACGCTGCTCCAGCGCTTTCGCCAAAAACGGTGATACAATTGGGATCTCCACCGAAGCTGGCGCAATTATTCTTAATCCACTTGAGGGCCAGCACCTGATCCTTAAGACCAGCATTGCCAGGCACGTTTAGCTCTGGCGATTTCAGGCTCAAGAAACCTAAATATTCCAATAAAGATTAATACTGCAAATGTACCACGAATTAGTGACCTACCCAAGGCACCAAGACGGTATTGGATAGTAACGAGAACAACGTCTTCCTTCATGAAGTAGTCCGGTCCATACCACTCCCGATTGGCCTCACCGATGATGAAGCCACCGCCATGAATCCAGACAAGTACGGGTCGGGGCTTGTCAGGGGTAACCTGAAATGAATATTTTATAAGTATGTATATGGTAAGTATAAGATCGAAAATAAGGAATAGGAAAATAATAATAACTATGTATTTACACATGAATATTTTACTATACTGAATATAAAATGAATGTAATCTATAAAATGTGTATTCGGAGTTGCCACGTGTTTTTTCGAACCCAAACCACTTCTTTTATTAGTACCAACAATTTAGTCGTTTAGCCTACTTATTTTTCACATATGCCTAGGTCTTTTATACTGAAATTGCTCATAAACAATAAGCCTTAGTACAAGGTACCCCCTACTGTCTTATCTTATTGTGGATTCGCTCATGGCAAATATCTTTTTTGGCTCCATGTTTGTTTCAGGCTTAAATTTCCCTTAGATATATGATGGCATCACTAAAAAAATACCTCTTAAAATAAGTCTTGGCGATTGATCATTAAGACAGAAGCTCAAAGTGATATGATCTATTAGGTCAGCAATTGGGCATTTGTAATTAATAAATAAGATGAAGTCATACGGTAAAGTAAAGACATGTAGCTTTTGAATGAATAAAGTCTAAGCATCCTCTATAATTTGTAGTAAAACTGTTTAATTATTTAAATAGTAATAGTAATGAATTATCATTATTATTCCTAATAATACTCACATTGTTAGTGTAAACATTTAGGTAGAGACAGTCCTCGGAACCCTCCAGCTTGTCCATGACAAACTGCACCTGGACGGCCTTGTCTTTGGGCTGGCTGCAGTCGCGAACTCCCTCCCAGGGTGTCGGCCGTTGCGGAGCCTTAAACCTCAACTCACCGACCGGCGGCTGGGCGTAGGGGATACCCTCGAAGCTGAAGTAGGGCACATCGTAGAGCGACAGTCGCTTGACACCCTGCACCTTGCCGTACTCGGTCTCGGCCACCACGGTCTCGTTGGTGGTCTGGCGGTACTGCTGGACCTTGTGCTCGATGGTTCTGCAATTGCGCGACGAGAGGAAGCGTAATTAGCATAACAATATCGGACCCGAATCGCACCCGGATAACTTGATATTTTTGTCACAAAGTCAATTATTTTAATTCAGTCTCAAAGCCACATGCCACTGGGCAGAGTGCATGCATTGCATTAAATTTAAATTGTTTTGCTGCTGTTCATCACATCGAATCCACCGCCAGCCCATCCCATATCCGCCCATCACAATCCATTTCTCAGCTCTATGCAGCGACTGAGAAAAAATTCTAAGAGAATTTGATCAAAGTCAACAAATTTGAAATTATATTTTATATTTGATAACCCGTTGATGCTGAAATGTCTTATTTCAATATCAATTGTAACTGAATAGAATTCCAGGACCTGTGGATTAATGCTCCCAAAGTCCTTGCCACTACAAAATCTTTAACCTTTTTCGAGTGTATGCATAGCTGCAGTTGCAGACTGAGGCTGGTCATCGGGCTTAGGTGGTTCAGTCGACTGTGTGGTCCACCTGCTAACCAGGCACGTCTGTCAGTGATAAATTAACACAGTCCGCTGCCGGCTCCTGGCAGTGCTGCTGGTGGCCAGTGAAGCAGCAATCCGGAGTGCTCGAAATTTAAGGCACCGGACAGGCCTTAAATCATTTCGGACTTGGACTACCCTTTGGCTGGCTGTTAATGAACACCAAAGTATGCACATAATGCTCATAATCTTGTGAATATATTATGGACCTAGGCCATTGTTCTGCCTTATCATCAGCTGCTTGTTGGTTATCACTGTTTGAGGAGAGGAGGCATTATTATTTTATTTTCGATTTAAAAATAAAACACCAATTATCAGGAGGGTCACGAATATCACCTTTTTTCAGGTCAAAAAAATGAATTGCATATTATTAGCTGGGCACAAATTGCGTTATGTATTTATTTTCAACGAAGGTAATGTGAAAAATTGCCGATAATTATTCAGAGCCCTCTTCAGAGTTTTAATTGCATTATATTAAAGCAGAAAAAATAAAATCAAACCAATTTAGCTGTCCGCGCGATATAATTTTAATATGCCAATTAATGGAGGAAGACGTGTAGGGAAACGTGTTGAAACTGAAACTTTCCAGCAATCGACTCTTCATTATCAAGGTTATGGCGTTTGATAAGCGCCTGAGTGACTTGGGAAATTAAATAATTATAGTTTGAAAACAAATCAGTGTTTAAGGTTATCACTTATTGTTTGATACCCTAACAGGGTCCACAATCGCGCTGTTTACACTGGGGAGCACATATTCAGTTACCAAAGTGTTTACGCTGCACAACAAAGTTGCCAACAACCATGCTAAAACCCATTTGCTTAAACAAACTGAATTTGCGTATTGATTAAATGGGCATAGCCACGACATTAAGGCTATATGGAGTAATAAATATAAAATATTAACGCACGTTATACTGATTAAGCAATAAATACGGTTTTATGAATTTATCCAATGTCGATTAATGGTTACAAGTGGCACTTTTATTACCAATATAAAAACTTTTTCGAATTAAGCGGTGGAAGATGGAAAAACTTTAACGAAATCTATGAAGTATTTGTAATGTCTAATTTATGTACTGAATAATGTATTAAAAATATATAATTTCCTTTTATTATTACTTCAGAAGTAATTACATTAGCTAGTACAATTTTTGTTCCTTACAAAATGTGGACTTAGGAATACTAACACCAATATTATTTTCTAAGTGTAAAATGTATAGGCTCTCTTCAAGTCCTGAATTGCTTTAAACTTGAATCGGGAATTTCGCAATCCTAATTAATTTATTTATATTTTATCAGCACTCAACGATGACCTACACACCTATATTGGCAAGGCTTGCGTAATTCCTCAAAATCTAATCTGTCTACAGCAAAACTGACTC
Organism: Drosophila burlai; assembly: GCA_008042655.1. NCBI lineage: Eukaryota > Metazoa > Arthropoda > Insecta > Diptera > Drosophilidae > Drosophila > Drosophila burlai. Next base: position 8,354 of record VNJT01004801.1, on the reverse strand, counting down.
AATTAGAACACCAAAAATTAATAATTCCAGCCATCCCCAGAATTAGTCATGCCGGACAGTCAATAACGAAAAATTACCAATAAAAAAGAAAACCAAAAACCACAGAAAAAAAAGTATACTGAGCAAACAAAGAACCTAAAACACAAACCGCTACAAATCGACAGAGCCGACCACAACAATAGCACCCACAAAAAGAGAAAAGTGCAATCGAAAGTCTACGCCATTAATATAGGCGATAATTGAATAAATAATTCCCCGGCATTAAGGTCGCCGGCGAAACTTACTTGAGGCGCCAGCGCAGGCGCTCAACAAAGCCGAGGTTCTTGTTCATATCGGATAGACCAGTTCACCAAACACGACACGATCGATTTGCTATATACAGATAGGTCCCGAGCTGCGTACTGTAGCGGGCCAGCGCCGAACTGAAACTGAAATTAAAAACAGACTTTTTCACATCGGATTCCAGCGGCAGAGCGCCAAATAGGCGAAAACGAGTGCACAACAAAAAAGTATAGAAAAAATAAAATACATTAACAAAATATCGGAATACAAATTAAACCAAAAAAGAAGAACGAAGAGAGCCGGAGAGAGGAGAGAGTGTATAGTAAGCCAGAAGAAACGAAAAATGGTATTTCAAGTGCGGAGCGGAGATAAACAGCCACAGCAACCAACCACAGTTACTGATATAGCAACAAGCGATCATCGAGCGTGGGCTGTCACTCAGCGAGGGGTTTCGAGGGGTTCAGGGGGGGTTCCAGGGGCCAGAAACACCTCCCGAAGCGCCTCAGGGGAATGCATAATTAATAAACACTGCGAAAAACTAAAATATTCATTTGCGCAGTGCAAACGAGGTTGAGTATCTGAATCTATAAGATAGTAGCTAAGCCCAAGTACCCTTGAACTTGAACAGGCATCTGAAACTACAAGCTGCAGTTTTGAGTAAGCATTCTGTTATTAAACAAATTAAAAAATAACACTGCAATAATTTTAAATATTGAAGTCTAGTAGCATATCGAAAAATAGATACTAGTTGATGCAACAAGGAGAGTCAGATAATAAAATATATAATAGCATATATTATTTTTAACAGAAAATGTATATTTTCAGATTATTTAATTAGTTTTTACCTAATCCCAAGATAGTTTTGAGCCCATTTACCCAGGTATTCCCAAAGTATCTTTAATTTAACAAAGTATCTGCTAGCTCCGCTATCTGTCAGCTACTTAACAATTAGTCAAGTGGAGAACGGGGAGGCGCCCACTGAGTGGGTCAACAACATTTTGATCGCGCCGGCAAAACTACGGTAAACAAACAAATTTGTGCGTTTTGTTTTTGTTTACACGATCGTAAAGCTCATGGTTGTGTGGGGCGTTGGCGCAAAGCTTTCGATCAAGTAACGAGGGCAGAAGCTTTACAGTGGGAGTCAGACTGTATTTTGGCAGCAGAAAAATGTAATATATGAGTCGGAACTTATTAGAGATATACGACTTGTAGATACAACTTAAAATAAAGGATGGCGTTAGCACTTCTTCTAAATTTTTTATTCTAAATTCAAAATAGCGTTTAAATAACATTAAAGTATTTAATATGTTACAAAAATAAATTTTATAAAAATTTCAAAGATTATTTCTAGCTAAGCGGCTACTTTACTAGAGCTATAGAGCCGATTCCATACCTCCAGGCCATCTTTTTCGATCTGCGTCAAGCACTCAACGTTCTGTCCAATGTTCAGCACCTTGAAAGGATACTTGGCCGTGACCGGTGACCACTGATCCGGCCCTGTCTCCGGACAGTTGGGATCGCCTGTCCTGGCGAAGGTGGTCAGTATGCTGACCATTCGCTGGATGGTGAGATACTCGGCGGAGTCTGGGGGTAGCTTGTTGTGGTTTTTCTTGCGGAATATATAGCCCAGGTCGTCGGCATGACACACGCCCCGCTTGATATCGTTGCCGCACAGGGTGTTCCGCATCAAGTTCCACTTGGGCGAGTCGAAGTCAAAGCGGTACAGGTAAGTGGGCGCCTTAGCCTGCGACAGTCGCGACAGGACCACGCGGTGCATGCCGTGCCAAAAGAGCTTGTAGCTAAAGAGCTGGCAAGAGGTTTTAAGGTGGTGTGGAATAATTGGCGCAGACTAACTTACATCCAGAATCTGCGTAACATTGTTCTTGGTGATTCCACGGGGTCCATAGTGATACTTCACCAGTTCATCGGAGGCTTTAAGGCGCTCCTCATCGCTCATCGAGTAGTACAGCTCGTGGGGCAGCACCATCGCGGGTTCATGCTTCAGGAGGTCCAGCATGTAGCCATTGTCCAGCTTGCAGAAGGGATAAAACATCAGACCCTCGAAGGATGTTCCACCCAGCAGCAGAGGTACTTGGCCGGACCAGGCCCCTTTCATCAGCTGCGGGTAGGATGCTTGGATCAGGCCATCCTCGGTGCTTGCCACGCCCGGCACGAAGGGGAAGAGGAATCCGAAGCAACGCTCTCGCGCGGTGAAGAACTCGTGTCCCAGCAGCTTCTCCGCCGCCACACTGCGCAGGAACTCCAGAATGGACGCCTCCACCTCAGGGCCCTTATATCCCGCCGCAATGGCAAGACGGCTGAACATGTTCTGCCTTTCTGGAGCATCCACCCAGGGACTCAGCATCGAACCGGACATCATGATGGCCTTGTGGAACAGACACTTCGCCTGCGGCAGGCACATCATGAAGTGCACCGACGCAGCTCCGGCACTTTCTCCGAAGAGCGTTATATTCTCTGGATCTCCGTTGAAGGCCCGAATGTGCTGATTAACCCACTGGAGAGCCATTACCTGGTCGTGGAGTCCCGCGTTGCCGGGTACTTTTGACTTCGGACTCGGCAAACTAAGGAAACCCAGCGAACATAGGCGATAGTTGAAAATCACGTAGACGACATCCTTGCTCATCAAGTAATCCGGGCCATACTTAGATTTTAAGGCACCACCTGTGCGAAAGCCTCCTCCGTAGATATAGACCATGACGGGCAGAGGTGGCTTCGATTGGTCGAACTAGAGGAAATCCAACCTTGAGAAATGACCGATTAGTAGTTAAACCACTCACATGCTTGGTATACACATTCAAGTACAGGCAATCCTCGCTGCCAATGACCTGGCCCGTCTGCCGGTCCACCTGCAGTGGCACGGGCTTCTCCTGCCGGGCGTCCAGCTCCTGGTTCCGCCACGGATCCGCCGGACGCGAGGCCACGAACCGAAGCTCTCCCAGCGGCGGCTTGGCGAAGGGAATTCCCTCGAAGCTGTAGAACACGTCGCCGTAAAGACCGCGCTGCCGGCGACCCCTCACATTTCCCACGGAGAGCTCCACGACTTTGAAGTCCGGAGCACCTTCATTCGGGCTGGCGGTGCCGGGGCACCCAGTGCCGAGGCCGCGATGCGGTTTGTAAAGGCGCAGACATTTGCTCTGACTCAGACTTTGACTACTGGCCCGGCAGAGTTTCCACATGACATTATCGATACCGAGGCTTGACCGGAGACGAGCAGGGAAGTTGATCCGCTCTACAGCGAGTCCCCAAATTTTGAAACGAAAAATAAAACACATCTGATTGCCAACTGTGTGAAACAACAACTGTAATGGCACAACGGAAATTTTGAACATAAACTTCAAAGGAATTTCTTAAAATTGAATGACATTCAGTGTGCCTCGATGGGCAGATCCTGGTGCTCGCAGTCGCGACATCGGCAGCCCTTGCGGTGCTCCTCCTCTAGGAGCTCGAATAGCTGCTCATTATCGCAGTCCTTGTAGAGCATCTTGCTTTCGCTGGACTCCTCTTTTTCGTACTGCACTTTGGCGAAATTATCTTCTGGGGGGTTCTCTGTGTTTTCAGTCTCAGTTTCGGGTGTCTTGTTATCCTGTTTCTTGAATTTCATGAATTTTTGCAGTTGAGCATCGATGAAGGGTTGGTACCACTCGTAAAGTTTTGGTAGGGTAAAAATTAAAATGTGTCCTATAAGGAATAGGATTAATGAAGTATATAAAGTGATCTTAGCTTAGATCGAAATAAAATATATTATCCTTAAATTAACGGAGAGTAAACCGTTATTAGTAAAACTCACCAAATAAAATCATTGTTAATCCGTTAAAACAATCGCCAAGCAAATTTAGGCCGCAAAGCAGGGCCAGGCACTTCAGGGAGTCCTCCCAGCTCGCCACCAGAATCAAGCCAATCATACGGTTTAAGGCGTTGTTCAGATGATCCACGGCAACACCGGCCAGTCGCATGGCCTCCTCTCGGGGTATATCAATCCTAGCTCGCGGATACAGATTCGCCACCTCATCCTGGACTCCACCCTTCTTCCACTTCGAAAACTGCCCAAAACAGCGATACGCGACGGCTACCAGGAGAACAGTGATGCCTGCCATGCTGATCACACTGATCACTGAGTGCGCCATGATGTCCAGCAGCAGGATCACCACGGCCGTGAATACCACCAGCGTCAGGCGGGAGTTGCGCCACAGCAGAAGGTTCTTTACCGCCGAGAAAAGCTTGTTCGAGGCCTCAGCCGGCTTCAGAGTTTTGGAGTTCATTATTTCAAACTTTTTATTTTCAGTTACGGGCACGGGTGATTGGCTGGGAGTAAATACAGCTTTGAGTTTTGGATTGGTAACTGGAAAGCCAACCCTGATTATATTAAAAAATAGCAGATCTAAAGAAACAGGCAAGCTTTGGGACTGACATGGAATGTCAAGCTTTGCTGAAAGGGATTACCAAATCTTAAATTTAAGTTTCTAAATATTTTAATAAAATACTTTCTGCTTACTAAATAATAGGTTTAGAAGTAAGAGTCTGGATCTTTATCGATTAACCAGGGTGAGTCTTAACTCTACTGTTGACTTTTAAATAAACAGTAAATTCCATTAAGGACCATGTCTGTGGGTTTTAAATTGTTTGCGCTACTTACATATCCTCAGAGCATTGCAAAAATAAGAGCAGATGTTCATAATATTATACAGCACTCAAAAAACGTTATAACACTTTGACAATTGCCGCAAGGTTTTGTTTTGAAATTTATTGAAAACAAAATTAATTTTAAAAGACCAGTTTGGTTAATAAATTATTAAAGAATTACGATGTGAGTTTTTAAAAATAAAAATAAAGTCTTGTTACCACCATAAGGAGTTATAAGACGACTCATTTTAGTTTCGATGTTTGAATAACTATTTTTACAACTAATACTTCATAAGTTTTAAACAAAATATTATGCTTCTTAGGACATTTGTATAAAATAAGTATTATTTTTGTCGTTCCCGGTTACTTTATTTATTTATACCACATTTAATTATCAAATAAGTGTTATTCAAGTTAAGTAAAAGCCTTTTACAAATGCATACACTTTCAGTTTATATCAACTGATCCGGCTTGTAGATGGAATCCCACACCTGAAGTTTGTCGTACTCGGGCAGATCAACGACTTTCACCTCGGTGCTGATGTTGAGCACAGCCTTTGGGTTTTCCTTTGTCGACGGTTTCCAATTAACTTGGCCGACTTCCGGGCAGTTGGGATTGGAGGTAGCTGCAAAAGCGGTCCAAATACCGATCATATTTTGAATGGTGCGATATTCCGCCGACGTCTTCTCCAGCTTCCATGATCCCGCGTTCCTGAACAAATAGCTGAGATCATCGGCATGGGCCACCCCAGTCTTGATGTTATCTACGCAGAATTTCGACCGATAGAAGTTAAAATTGGGGGAGTCAAAGTCAAATCTGTAGAAGTAAGTGGGTGCTGTGGCATAGGCAAGGCGAGCGTTCAAGGTGCGATGGAAGCCATGCCAGAAGACCTTATAGGAATAAAACTATAAGGAAAATAAGAGGGTTGTATCAATCTGTCGGGTATTTCATAAACGGATTCCTCAAAAGAGTAGTACTCACGTCAAGAATCGTCATAAAACGCTCCGAACTGGGTGGCTGATCTCCAAAGTAGGTTTTGATCAAGCGCTGACCGTACTCCGTACTCTCCTCGTCGCTGCTAACCGCTCGCACCTCGTGCGGCACCATTCTCTGGGGATCCTGGTTGAGCCCATCCAACGACTTCAGATTGGCAGCCACTGCGGGATACATAAAGAGACCCTCGAAGGAGGTGCCTCCCAGCATAGCGGGCAGGTTGTTGCTCCACGCATCTCGGGCCATTTCCACCGGCAGCTTAGGCACTACACAGTCCTCGCCCACGTAGGGCTCCACGGTGGGTCCGAAGGCGAAGAGCAGACCGTTCCTTCGATGATCGGGGCCTATAAGATTGTGGTTCACCAAGTCTCTAGCCGGAACTCCGCGCAGATATTTTAGCACCTTGGCATCGGTGTTTTCGCCAGTGTAGCCCAGCTGCTGGGCCAGACGGAAGGCAAAGTCCTCGGTGGGGGTGTTGGACCAGTAGTTGTACACAGTTCCCGACATGGGGATGGCCTTGTGGAAGAGGCCGCGGGTCTGCTCCGTGCACATCATGAAATGAGTGGAACAGCCGCCAGCACTCTCGCCGAAGACGGTGATATTGTCAGCATCGCCATTGAAGTTCGAAATGTACTGCTTGACCCACTTGAGAGCCAGCACCTGATCCTTGAGCCCAGCATTGCCGGGCACCTGCAGACTGGGATCCTTCAGGGAGAGAAAGCCTGCAAGGGAATAAAGCTTTATGTATTAAAATATGCTATCAACATGTAGCATACATAAAATAATAACTAAAATATATATTCACCAAATTTGCGATCCTACAACCCCTTCAAAACTTAACATATGATTGCAAAATGATATTTTGAACCCATTGATAAGATAAGGGCACAGTCCAAACCCTTGGCGACTGAAGATAAGATATCCCATATACTTTCTGCTTACTCACCCAAACAATCCACGCGATAGTTGAGAGTAACCAGGACCACGTCCTTGTTCATGAAATAGTCCGGACCGTAGAGCTCGCGTGTGGCCTCGCCCACGGAGAAGGCCCCGCCGTAGATGTAGACCATGACCGGCAACGGCTTGTCACTCTTCAACTGCGAAAACAAATCATCCATCACTAATAATAATCGATGAGATAAACATTCAGCAATTAATGAAGAAATGAACTTTTCTTGGTACAAATCGAATTCGAATTCGGATATAATAAAGAATGCTCAAAGTAAAATAATTTTTTTTCAAAACTCCCCAGTAATATTCACCTTCTTGGAGTACACATTCAGGTACAAACAGTCCTCTCCTCCCTCGATAAGTTTCGTCATCAAACTCCTCTGCGTGGGCTTCTCCGCAAAGTGGGTGCAGTCCAACACCCCGCTCCACGGATCTGCCGGCACGGGGGCCTTGAAACGGAGCTCTCCCACAGGCGGCTTGGCAAAGGGAATCTTCTCGAAGCTAAAGTAGGTGTCATCGTAGAGGCTCTGGCGTTTGACGCCTCTAATTTGACCCAGGGGCAGTGTAAGTTCCCAGCTCTCTAGGCTTGAATATAAAGACTAATTAACAGAGAAGCTCTCGTTTGCTTTGAATGTGAGCTTACCTCTCCGACATCGTTTGGCATCCGTTCGCAGCGCGTGTCGTGTGTCAACTAAATCAAAACGCTCTGATTTGTACGGTCCAAAGCAATGCGAAAAGTTTAAGCTGACACAGAGGTGTTGGAAAAAACGTGTCCGGTGATCGAGCTTTTTTTGTTCATTGGGTTTATTGTGGTGAAAAGCCTTATCAGGCAACAAGGCTTATCAAAAATACACTAAAAATAGTGCAATTACCACTAAAACTTCTTTAATAAAGGGTTGAAAGATAGGAGGTGAAATGTGTATTATTATTCTTATTTAGGTTTTAGGAAATTCGGGTGGAAAGATCATTAACATAATGGGTTAAAGTTTATTAAAAAGCTTTATTGATTTAAAAAACATTCGTGGAGGGTAAGTAAATAATCTACATATATTGGAGCGGTATATGTTTATTGTTCTGTTTATTTACGAGGCTCAATTTAATTTCTACCCTGGTGACTTTCAAGGCCATCAATATCTGGATACAGTAATTGCAGAACTAGGTGCTAGAAAGCACTAAAACATCGGAATTCCTGCCTGTTCGAAAAGGCGATCGAGCCAATCCAGGCTGGACTTCTCGGGCTGCGGGATGAACCTGAGTTCCTCGCTAATGTTGAGAAGCATCCGGTCTCCAGATGAAGTCAGAGGCTTCCAGTCCACAAAGGGTTTGGTTAGAGCAGAATTAGGATCTGAGGTGGCAGCGAATTGAACCCACATGGCCACCATGCGGCAGATGGTGGTATACTCCGGTCGCGATTTGTCTAACTTGAAGGTGAAAGGGATGACATAGATGTAGCACAACTCGTCAGCATGGCACACACCTCGAATGTC
>VNJT01004799.1:0-24793 GCA_008042655.1 Drosophila burlai | reverse complement strand
CGATGCAGGGTGCGCATGTGTGTGGGGGAGTGTTTGCCTTTTTATTGTTTTACTAGCAGAAAATCTGTTTTATTCGTACGCTTTTATTGTTGCTACGAGTAATTTAATGTGTATTGCATTTAAGCTAATATTTGAGTTGTTGCTCAGAGGTTTTAATGCCGCTTTTACGATCTTTTTACGGCCTTTTTATTTGCTGGCCCTGGGTCCAGACCTGGCCCCAGTGTCACTGGTCAGTGAGTGGCCTAAGGCAATCGTTGCCAACTTTACTCAACTAATTTCAAGCAATTACAGCCGGTCAGTGGATGACGACGCCGCCAGGACGAGCCCCCTTTTATTAATTATAATTTCCCTCTGCCAATTGCTCCATTTATGAGGACCAACACCGATATCAATCATCGTAAAAGGCCAGTGCTTCGTCCTGAGCCAACAACCCTTTAAGGACACATTAGACACACTTGGCCGGATGCTTTGTACGATTGTGTGTGGGTGTATCCCTCTTGGGGTTATGGCTGAAATGTGCGAATTCTTCATTGGCTTTCTTAATCCCAGCTTGGCTGGCGGCGGGTCACATCAAAGGCTGGCCACAGCCGGAATGCAAACAAAGATAATCTTTGCCTCGATTTATTTACCTTTCGCTGACCAAACCAATTTGCGATTTTAATCAAAGCCGAGTCGGAGCTGCCATCAAAGCAAATAGTTGAGCTGCTGTCACTGGCGAGGGCAAAGGGCAAAGGACGGCGTACGAAGGTCCTGGGCAGCCAGCTAATGCCCAGTGTCCAACCTAATTTGACGCTGACGAGAGAGAAGAGATACTCGGACGGAATGTCCGTCTGTCTGTTCATCTCCTCCTTCAAATGTCTAACCTAGCAACTGACTGACAGACGGCATGTCGGCTGCTGGTCTGTGCATAATGCTTATTACCACAATCATTTACAGCACTTGGCCAATGGCCATGGCCTGTTTTCGAGACTCCCGACTGCGGTCCTGTTACAGCGTTTGCTTCTGTTCCTGCTCTCTGGTTGCCCCTCATTCCAATAGTATTGCAATATGCAATCTCCAGGCAGACGCTCTCGTCTCCCGCACATTAGTGAAAGTGTTGTGAGCAGTAAGGGCAATAAACAACTGAACTGAACTGACCCTAAGCCTCTATTCCATTTTACAGCATCTACACTGAGATAATTAATGAACTCCTCTCCCAAATAATAAACAACAAATTTGAAATTATTTTTGAAAATTAGACCAAGCGTAAACAAATTATAAGACCTACAAGTATATATTCTATACTTTATTTATACAATATGCAAACTCTACTTTATAACCACTTCCAAAAAGCACTTTTTTCCCCCAGCGCAAGCCCTAGTTATATTCAACAGTTTCCACTATTTAATGGCGGTCTCCGGGAAGCTCACTCTTCAACTGGTTAACACTCACATGAGCCTGCATGTGCGTTAGTGGGGTGTCATGTTGGCTATTATGAATTGTGCAATTGTCGTCAACGCCAACGCGTTGCCCTCCACGATTTTCCTTTTCTACTCTTTGACGTGCTCCAGCTCCAGTTGAGCGGACAGTCAGTCAGTCAGTGAGGCAGTCACTTCCACTTCAGCCCCCCTTTGAGCTTCTCGTGTTAGTCACTTCTAGTGCTTGGTTTCATTCCGATTGCCTGCTCATCATCCAGCAGCTCTTTGTTTGCGCCCAGCAGCGAGGACGGCTCACACGGCGTATAATGAATGCCGTCTGCGTTCGCCTGCATTCGCAGCCATTTTTCAAGCCACCAGCACTACGTCCTCCGTACGAGAAGCACTACCAGCATTGTTTTAGTTATTGTTGCTGCTCGGCACTCCTGGTAAATGACTCTTCAACGTTTGTCGTATTTGTCTGGCAGCAGCGTCACTTTGAAGTGCCAAATATTTTTCCATTTGTATACGGCTGCTTTTGTCATTTGTTCCCATAACGAATGGAGCTGCCGCTGCTTGCTGTACAACCCTTGATTGCCCGTCAAAAAGGTAGAATTTATGATATCGGCACTACTCTCTTAATTAGGCCACCAAGTGCTGCAATCAGCCAGGTCGGCGGTTAATCAAGCGAGCAGCTATTTAATTAAGTTGGGCTTTACTACGGTCTTTGGGCCGTAAAATCTTTTACCGGCATTTCACAGGGCTCCGCGTGGAGCAGGAAATGAGGGTGAGTGGGTTGCATCGCTTTAACATTTATGCGATTTTCCGGGACGCATCAAAGTCATCAAATGAAACCAACAGCCATGAGGCCGTATATATAGATTTATATATATTCGGATTCGCCGTTCGGGATGTGAGGCTGTCAGCTAGTTTGCATTCATCAGAGGTAGCGGAAACGGCAGCAGCAATTGACTGACACCATCCTCCACTATCATCAACACTTCCCGCATCGGAATCATGATCATCGTCATCATCATCCTCATCATACCCATCTCAAAGATTTACATGACAGCTTTTGCAGCTGCAGTTGCGAATCGTTCGCTATTCATTTGCTGGCAGCTCCTGTGATTGCTTGTATTAGTGATTGTCAGTTGGCTAAAAGGAGTCGCTGTCTCTCCGTTTGATTGCCATTGCATCACGTAAATCTCTTATGCTTATGAATATGCGAATATGCATTGCGAATGCGAATGCGAATTTGCGAATGGTGAATTGCGAATAAAATGCCATCCATGTTTGTCGCTGCGTATTGATTGGAGTGTGAGTCCTTCCATTATGCGAGTGCAACTATCATTGGGGCCCTTGAATGAGCTCTGAGCGCTTTTGGGGATTGTCGAAAAGCAATTTATTGATTTCTCGCTGCGCAAATGAATGGCGCCCAAGGCAGACCCCTGCCCCAAAAATCACCAAACAATCCATGCGCCATTGTGTATGCTGTCGACAGGGGCTTGAGTATTTAGGCTATTAACACGCAAAGGTCGCCGAATAATATTGATTATGACCGCTGGCCAGACGGCGGCCCAAGTCCAAGTCCAAGTCCCAGAAACGATAACAAATAACAATAACCAACAATCGGCGGAGAGTCCGTGTTTAATTTGGGCCCGGGTTTCGTCTGGGTCGAACTTTGGGACTGGGTTTGTATTTCCAAACTGTTTTGGCTCACCCCGTCTGGCCGTCTGCCAGCCACTCAGCCGTAAAAACGTTTAAGTGCGAGTAAAGTCTACTTAAATTATAGCCGACTGGATGCAATTAATCCCATCGCATGTTATTACAGTAGCTTTCAATAAAGCTTGCAAGGATGCATGTTTGGCTTAGCGTTCCTTTAATTGCTCACAGGGCTGATAATCGAGTTGGAGGTTATTGTTTTTATTGAGTTTAGTAAGAGTGTTTGGCAAAATTACAATTTAATACAGTTGAAGATCATTTAATCCTTTGGAATTTAAACTTATTTAGGTGGAAAAGTTCAAAAATGTATAGTGCTTTAGTCCTTTTTTATTCTCCACCAAAACCTTAAAAAATATTAAAATTAAATATTAATATTCTATAAACATCATAATCCTAATTTCACTCACTTGAAAGAGTGTGTTCAGAATATCTCTCAAAACGTATATTTTCAAGTTTTGTTAGAAGCCCAAACGTTTGGTTTGTTTAGTTCGGTATCCTGTTTCTCTCATCCTGGTTCTCTTTGATGGCTTTGCGTACATCCTGTGGCGTGTTGGGAGGTAAAGTGAACATTAAGCGATTATGAACGCTTTTAAAATAAATACCATTCGTCTTTAGGCATGTAAGAGTTGCACAAGCATGCGTTTATAATGTGCAGGACGCCTGCTAAGAAGCCCAAGCCGCTGGACAAGTAGAACTTGTAGCGATAGCTATTGCCACAGTGCGTCACCGTGGCCACCAGCAGGGTAACGGAGGTACCTATGCACACCAAGCCGCTGACGAAATTGAACAGCATCGCCTGCGGAAAACGCCCGTTGGGAAAATATCAGCGGATAACTCTGTAAATACGCACAATTGGATCCAGGCCCACGGTGGCGCAGAACAGCCGAAAGAGAGCCAGAGCCACACTCTGCAGGGTGATTCCCGGTAAGAAGAATAGGTACAGCCACACCGATATCCCGTACTCCTCGCCCAGGACGCAGTGTGAGGATAATATAGAGATGAGATAATACAGGGCCACAACCTCGATTTGCTAGTGGACAATGGGAGATATGTTAATACCTTTGGCTTCTCAAAGATGCCAGTCTGTATCACCGCCGTAATAAACAGCATCACGAAGTTCACCACGCGAAATGGGCAACCCATAATGGAAACTGGAAATTTTTTTTTAGACATGTCTGACATTTTAACGAATGTTGTCACTAACAAAAATTATGTGTTTATATCAGTATTCGAGTGTAATGAATTTTATCTATGTGTCTAAATTCTGAAGTTACATAACTTTTTTTTTTACATTTTAGATTTTAAACAGTCTGTCACATCTTTGAATATCGATTAAGTGTAGTGACCACTGTATTGTAAAAATGCTTCACATGAGGATTTGGTCACTCTGAATTGTTAAATATTTTCCCTATAACGGTTTTTACCCGGATTTTCTACCAACTACACTTGGCATATCCCCACAATTTCTGTTTATCCACTTGGCAGTCACATTTTATAGCTTTCTGTTGTTCTGTTCGGTTTTATTCACACTTTTTCTGTTTCGCTTTGTTTTGTTTTGGCCCTGCTAATCTAATTGGCCTCGATAGCGCTTGTTGAGAGAAGTCGTTGCCCCGCCGCCACGCATTTGTTGCTTTGTTTGCACTAATTTCATTACTTGTGGAATGTGGCGATGATTTCATGCAATTTAAAGCCGCATTTTTCAGTGGCAAGGCATTTAGCATAGTACGAGTACCTGACCGGACCCCAGGATCCAGAGAACGTCCCTTAACCAGAGTCCCACAGAGTCGCCGAACCGGGCCCTGGCCCACTCCAGGCTTTTATAATAATTGCCTGTTGACACGGGATGGCCGAGAGGCAAGTTGGAAGCCACGAAAACGTGAGTGTGGGGAGCTGGGGCAGACTGGGTTCGAGCAATGGGAATGCCGTTGATAAATGAAATTTTCAAAACGTGAACCAACAAAAGGGGACAGAAAACAAACGAAACCAAAAAACCGAACAGGACTGAAACACAGCGGAAAAAGGGGCGGCAAATATAATTTCATTTGTCCGCCTTCGAAAAGGTGCTCGACCCTCTCCTTTTGTCCCATTTTCTATATCCCAAACGGGGCCCGGTTAAGCGTTGATTGAGCAAAACACTTCATTTATTAAAAAGTCCTTCCTCTGGTCGATACTCTTTCGAGTCAATTGCCAAGGGTTGGGCCATTCTCCCGAGCGACATACATTTTGTCAGCTTTGCTGAGACAATTGCATATTAGCCGAACATGACAACGTTTCGCCCTTTTTCCATGCGAAAATTCATGGGAAAAATCTTCAAGAGGCAAAAACTTTCGACTTGAAAGATATGCGAAGTGAAGTGAACTCCCCAGAGCAGTCGAAAGGAGCAGAAGCCGAAAAAGTAGCAGCAGCAGAAGGAAGAGAAATGTTCTCGAATAAACAACAGCGGAAATGTAGGCTATGATTTGCTTACTTGCCAGTTGCACAGAGGCGTGGGTCTGATCCCGCCAGGGGAGTTGGCCCAATGACAAGGGCGGCGTGGCAAAAGTTCTGAGACGCAGAACGGGAGCTGGCGAAACATAAATCAAATGCATGTAAAATTTTGTACTTTCCGCACACATATCCTGATCCTGTGCAAGTGCATTGGGCAGCCCCTGGGCAGGACAGCCCGAGGGCTGGGCGGGACGGATGGCTCGGGGGGCGGCATATTGGTGGCTCGATTGGGGCAGCGTGCGGCAAGTGTGAGCGGGTGTGCGTTGTGTTTTGTGCACATCCGTTAACTTTGTCATTTTTGCTCATTTCCTTCCGGCATGTGCAAGAAAACTGCACTGGCAGCAGAAGGAGCAGGACCAGGGGCAAACGGAATGATTCCCAGCAGTGCTCCACTGAGCCGCCGTGCCACTGAGTCACTGAGCCACTGACAAGTCGTAAGCCGTAAGAAACCCAACCGAACAGCAAACACAGGGCTGGCTGGCGAAACAAAAGCAATGCGGAAAGCGGCAATAAGTTGAGGGCATAACTTTCAGTGCCATCAAGAACACACACTCCAGTGGCGTAGGGCGAACGGGGATTGAGAGCCCCATCTAAAATGTATGTTCTGACACTTAACTTTACCGGTATAAATGTGGGAATTTTCCAATCAATATTTAATGCAATTAAAATCACTAGTGACTAAAGCTTTGATTATGAAACTATCAGCAATTATTTTGTTTTCTTTTTACAGTTTATTTAATTAAAACTCTATTAGCCTACATATATGTTGCTAAAATAATTTAAATTAATATATATGTAGTTCGTGATTTAAATGTAGTTTTTCACGCAAGTTCATTGCTAATTTTTAACTAGGAGACACAGTGTCAGCAATGTGGAATCTCTTGAAAAATTTCTGACTACGCCCTTGCCTCGAGCCTGCAGAAGCCAAAAAGGGTGAGAAGCAGGAGCATTTTGCATGAAATTAGACTCGTAAGACACAATAAGAGGCAAGCAAAAAGTCTTGGGTCTATAACTTGCTTGTTGGAATTTAATTATTTTGCAGTTGCTGCTGCCTTTGCTGTTTCGGTGCTGCAACTTGGTCACGGGGGACTTATTTTTTGTACATTACACGCCGCCCCCTTGCCACACACCCCGCCTCTTGGCCGGGAATCATGTGCCAAAAATAGCAAAACTTTGCTGCAATTTTCATTCGCATTTATTGTGTTGACATGCTGCCACACTGCGTATACGTATTACGTATCCTTGATGCAGCCAAACAATTTATTTATTTAAGTTGAGTCGTGTTGAGTTGCAGAAGACGGAGGCAGGGTGTCCTGAGGCGGTACATAGAAGGCGAGAAAACTTTTTCCCCCACGTGTTTGCGCCTTTGAGGACTGGAAAATAAAAATATTTATACACTTTCCGTTGTTTGCAGTGTCTCGCATCCGATTAGATGGCTTTTACTTGCCGGAACGGAAGTTAACACTGGCCCCGCCCCACCTGCAGTGCCGAGCATATGCATTCAAAGTCAAAGCCACATTAATTAGCATGCTTAGCTGACTTTTATCAAAAACCAATTAAATCCACATACATCCCCCCACACACTCGCGCGCACTCTCAGCGGGCACAAAGTAAACTTGATAATTAAATGAGTCTGTGAGAGTGGCTTTGAGTTCAAAGTTGGCAGCCAGCTAAAACTCTCTGAACATCGCTTTTTTATTTCTCCTTGTTTTCTATGCGACACATGCGACGCAGTGTACTTGAAAAAAAATATTTAAGTATATAGGCGGCTGGCGAGGGGAAATAGGGGAGCATTAAATAAAAATCACAAATAACATTATTAACGTTAAATTAAACTTTGAAATTTTGTTTGCCCCGGCCAGGAGCGAAGGAGTCAAAAGGAGTAACTTTTCAGAGTGAATAAAAGTACATTAAAACAGGAACCGGAAGCGAGAGCTAAAGCTTGTTTATGTTTACCGTAATCTGCGGCTCGCTCTCAAAACATAATCAAAGACTTCAAATAAAGCCACAGAGTTGCCTGGATCCGGGTTCCAGAATCCTGAATCCTGTGCAGAAGCGCTCGCAATCGAGCATCTTACCTAGCCAAGCCCCCTCTGAGAGAGTGTGTGTAGTGTGATTTTTACCAGATTTTTTCCCCCACCTGCACACTGCTTTTCCGCCCCGACTTTCTTCTATTTGTCAAGTTGCAAGCGTATGCGTGACACGTAGTAAATTAAATGTGAAACTCTGTAGCAGAGTGTAGCTAACTGGGAGTTTAGTGTTTGTGCGGGTGAGTGTGAGCGCCAGTCGACTTTGAGTGGCTACAAAGAATGCTGTTGAGCAAACGCTCCCGCTGCCATTGCAGCATAGAAATAGCTATGGCCATGTATGGCCGCATTCCCATTCTGCTGGCCCGGCTATAAATCATCAAAGTTCAACGTTTGCCATTTTGTCTACAATGTGCAAGAGACTGTGCGCCGTGCAAGCCTGTGTGTGTTCGAGTGTTTGTACCCAAATGTGTTTGCTTTGCAATTTCCTTTTATTTATTTAAAGTTCTTTAGCAAACATGGTGCTCACCGCCCGCCCCCAGCCGCAGTCCCCTCGAAGTCCCCAGCAATGTTCACATCAAGTTTTCTGCCAAAAGTTTTAACAAGTAATCTTTTAATTAAGTGCCAGAGCCATCCTCAGACATCTCCTCAGACACACTGGCATTCGGCATCACAATCCCCGAATTATGAGCGCAACAGGAAGGGAGAGTGCTCAGAAAAGGCGAACGAAAATCTAATTTGATTAATGGTCAAATGCTAAGCTTAATTAGTGGAAGCAGCGGCAAAAAACGCGCCAAACCAACTGGAATCGGCATTAATGGTTGGCACACAAAATCGGAGGGAATAAGAAATTAAATAAATAGCCACAAAACAACAACTAATTGCGCCACAAACGACAACGGGAAGGCAGCCAGTGAAAAGGAAATGCGGTGGAAAAGCGCGAAAAAGAAAAGTAAGGGAAATGTGGAAATATTTCGCAACTAATAAAAACATTGCGGCGTACTAAATCAACTGGAAAACTGTAAAACACATTGAAACAAAGGTGAGCGCCAAAGGTGGAATGGAGAAGCAACCGGAAAACCAGGTGGAGACGGTGAAAATAAATGAGAAAGATGGTAAATAGTTTTCCCCCGAGGTCCAGCCAGCAGAAGTAATAATGGCAACTGGCATTTGACATTAATTTTCTTGCGAACGAACATTTATTTTTCCTGCGGCCCTAATTAAGGCGATTGTCATGAGTAGAATTGCGCCACTTAAGCGAAGCGATTCCATAAATGCACATTCTCTGTAATATGCATAAATGCAATGACATCTTCTTGGAAGCTTAACTCGTTCTGAATTGGTTCGTATTTTTCTCTATTTTTATTTGAACAAAGCTATGCCATTTGAGTCAACGTATTCTCAGCTTGGTACAGTGTTTGCCTGGTAATGAGAACTGAAAAGCACTGAAGCAAGTTATTATACTGTAGTCACATAAAATATAGAAGAACAAATAGGAGAACAGTTGATGCTATTACTTCACTGTGCACAGAAATAGTTCGCTTTTACAGCTGTTCACTCTTCAGAGTGTGCAGTGGACTTTTTCTTTTTTTCAATTCCCTGGCAGCGGATCACATTTCATACAATTGCGAATTGGAGAGTACATTGTCGGGAGACTCTTTTTTATCGCCGGGTAATTGGACTCCGCTTTCGATTGCTGGCTCCCTAAGCGCCTCTTGAGTTCTCAACCTTAATTGCACTTTAGCATCGTTTCGGACTTGTTTGTGTTTGTGTTTTTGTTTGTGTTTGACCAAATTTCACTGCTGCTGCCGTCGGTCCCTCTTGATCTATGGATTGATTGATTGATTGTTTGGCTGATGGTTGTTCGAGTGCCTTGGCCAAAGGGGAAAAATATTTGCATAGACTTAACTAATTGTTGAGGGCAGCAATATGTATCTCGGGCTTAAAGCAAGTGCAATCCAATTGAACAAATATTTGCAAATGGATTTTTTACCCCAGACACAGAGACTTTAAGCCCGATTGTCGGGCTAGCCTGGCTATTAATTACGGCCGGTATTAAGCCCAGCGAGGAGGAGTGGAGAGTTATTTGCAAAATTGACAGCAGATCAAAAGCTAAACGACAATCATAATTAAATTTCCTGCCAAGCTATTTCAATTAGCTGGGGGCCAGAGGTCAGTAACCAGCCGACCAATCAGCCGGGCTCAAGACCTTTCTGGTCAAAGTGCAAACAACGAGGCGGAAACTTGGTCAAAGTTTAGCGATAGCTGGGGACTCGCCAGCTGCCTCTAATTAAAGCCGAAAATCTGGGCGGCGTCTCGAATGAAAAACTAGCGGAGAAGAAGGGACCGACGCTAAGCCACTTTTCCAAGATAAACGACACTTCTGGCCATTTGTTCGGGAGCCCATTCTGAGCGCTTTTTGGCCAACACATATTTGGGGAATTTTCGGGTATACTTTTGAGGCCACATAACATTTCAATTTCCTGGCCATGAATAATGGCAAACGTCCAAAAGCTGCTGGTGGCCAACCAACACTCGGAAAAACGTAAGCAAAATATTTGGTTGGGCATTTATAAGCCACTGAGAATGTTCAGATACTGCTGTAAAAACCTTAAAAGTCAAATAAAAATGTATACAGTTGAGTAAACGAAATTCGGGATATCTTTAGATAGCCGATGATTAATTATTTTCCCAACCCTTTTCGCTGAAACGGTATACCAGGACCAGGTTCAGTCAAAACCTTTTGGCCAAGTTTTGCAGCCGTCTAATTGGGCAATGTTCGGACAAGGTATCGAAAAGCAATCTGGCAGTTTTTAACAATGATAGGGCTTTAGTTTAGAGATTGATTTTGATTTGGCTTGAAGTCCATCATTCAATTAGTTGGGCCACATGCAGAGGAGAACTGCACGATTCTTGTTTCCATTTTTGAGCTTTGTGGCCATGCCGGTTTATTAAATGATATTCCTTGTCAATTGACAGCTGTCTCGCTCAGTTTCATCATGAGCTTTCGCTTGGCTCAGTGACAAGAGAGACATTGACATGAATATTCACTTCGGCGAATTGGATTTGCCGACACTTAATAAAGCTGCATGTTAATATTTGTCCCCACCTTCGCTCACTTGTCACTCATTAAAGTCACACCCCAAAAGAGCCGCATTACATCCAGATATTTTAATATTTGTGGTAAATTTTGTACCAGCTCAATCCCCATTTAATTTTGAAGCCCTCTTCATCGTGTCTCCCCCGCCCGGCGCACAAATAATATCGAGAGTAATAATTGATATAAAAAATAAATAAATTATCAAAAATTTAATTACCTGATGGCTATTTGCGTTGGCTGACGTCTGTTTTAATTGGAATCGATGCGAGAATGGCTGCGACAAGTGCATTTGGCCTAAAAACGACAAGAGGTTAAATTCCAACACAATTATTATTGTTCATTTCGTGTTAAATAATGCAGGGAAAATGTGTGTAAATGACTGGGCGGCACGGAAATATTTGTGAGGTCAAGAAAATTTACAATTCAATCAGCGGACGTGTCAAAACCGCCAACGAGCGAGCCGCCACATCCGCAATCGCTAAAAATTAATTTCAATTTCATTGCAGCGCCGCCACGAGTCCACGGAGAACTGATGGATGCCCAGTCCTCCTCATTTTGCGGAGATTGAGGTGGATATGCCCGGCCGCAGTGAGGAAAACAAAAATCTGAAGCACGGCCAGCTTGTCGGGTGGAGTGAAATATGCAGATCAACCAGGCTGTCAAGGGGCTGAGAGCGGAGTGCGCGGTGAAGAGGGTGGATGAGTGTATTTTCAGCAAAAGCCAAACATTTATGAAAATGCAAAAGCGTTTTTAAGGTTTACCCCAGGTAAGCTGCAGCAGCAGAAACACCAAAAACACCAGCAACACCCGATTCCCCGCCAGCAACTGCACAGCGATATTAATGTGAATGGCTCGTTGGCTGCCTGGGTGGCTGGGTTGCTGGGTTGCTGGCAAGGGAAAAACTCAACTGAAACTGAACTAAACTGGCAGCAGCTGAAGGGGCACAGTTATGCCAAAAAACACAGAGCATGAATTGCGGTTTAAGCATTGAATTATGAATATTTCTTTACCACGACCCCGACCTGGTTTCCTGCACCGCATCGCTGCAGGGGAACATTTATCATCCTGGCAGCAGAGATTCTGATTAAAAGCGAGAAATGTTTCGCAATAATCCCCGGCCCAGCGAACTTATTCACAAAATGCTAAAATCGCGTCTCTCGAAGCGAACGCATCAGATTGCAAGGAAATCTATGCCACGAGTGCCTCTGACTCGAGAGCTCACAGACTTTTGCATCTTTGTTTAGCTGAATCATTATGTATAATGAAGAGGAGCAAATTTTCATTCAATTTGTGGAGCAATTCACCCGCTTCTTATGCTAAATGGCAATGGCATTATATTAATTCGACAAAAGCCTGAAACTTTCGGCCAGAGCTGAGTCTGTTTTGGCCGACCAAGAGCTCAACCCGATACCGGGAACCTCAGCCAGCAGCATAATTGGCGCAACTTTTGCTCGGTTAGCATGAAAACTCATTTATTTCAGCGCAATCAACACACTATACTGTGTATATATAGGACACCGCCTGACACTGGGGCGGACAGAGAGTGGAAGTTATAGCAATTAGCGGACCCAACTGAATGGAGCCCAAGAAATTAGGGAACAATCCAGACGCTTGTAGCCAGGCAACGCCGCAAAAAGTTGAGCAAAAAGGGAACTCAAGCCGATTGAAGGGAGCCTGTCATGAAAGGATATTTATCTTTTACCTAAACTAGACTTTCTTGCTCTGGGATAGCCCTATTGCAGTACATGGAAAAAGGTATAAACAGTCCAAGTAATTGCCATATTCAAAACAGTTGAGGATTTTTATCAGCAGCATCAAACTAATTAAGCAAATACTTTAGTAATTAGGGCAAAAGTTGACCTTTTCTGTGTCCATTTTCCATGGAGGAAGTATATTTAGAACTAGAAAAGAGTAGGTCTTAATATTCCAATTTGTGTGCTTTTAATGATTTTAATGTGTGTCGGAAAAAGGAATACTTCCAGATACGTTGACAAGGTAGTACTGCAGTTGTTAGAGGTTATTTGAGTACTTGATAGCTGCATTAATTGGAATTATAAATATGGTGGTCTTTGTACCAACTTTTTTAAGCCCACAGTCATGTAAATATTATTAACACCTATGTTTTTTCAATTTTAAATTCAGTTTTTCATGCATTAGGATATTAAAACCATTAATAAAAATATTAAATTAACAGCAATGCTTTACTTTAAGACCCTTTCTATAGTATTGACCGGAACACCCGTATTGACCTTTCCGCTAAAGTTTAATAACCGAAATATATAAAGAACAAAGGGGTAATTAGCCGATTGTTCCATTTAGTCCATTTTAATTCCACCCACTCTCCCCGAAACGTGTTGCAATTACCAACGGCTGAAAGTGTTCTCACAACATTTTTGGCCTTGCTGAATATAAACATATATGTACATAAATATATATACAAGTGCAACCTTGTATTGATTTATTGAATTTTATCCGTTTTACCCCAGAAGCCAACCACTGACCAATCCATTTAGGGAACTCATTAATGTGTATTCATTTATGGCTGGTATGAGAGCTCCATTTGGCATTCTGTGTGACAGGCTTTTGTTTACTTTCCGCTGCTTGGTCTTCCGAAAAAATGATTTTGTCATTTAATTAAGTCGGCAGACAGAAAATAATTTGCGCAATTTATGCACGGCGCAAATTTGCATAATGCAGCGCAACAAATCACAAATCAAATGTTTATTAATGCCCAGACATTGGCTAAAGCAACCCGAAAGCCATGCCAGAAATCCATGCCAGTACGTGTGCGAGTATTTTCCCCAGGCCCCAACGGCCACCGAGCAATCCATATCAATATCATTTTGCATTTGGCAAACACGCTTCGCTGGCCTGTCCCCATAAATTATGTGAAAACAACTCAATCAAAATGCAAACTGTCATAGCACAGCAGATCAGAGCAGAGCGGCCGGGAAAAATCCCGAACAAAACACAAAAAATATATAAAAACGAACGAGCTACTGGCAACAAATGAATTAGCCATATCTATGCGCTTGTGAGTGACGGCGTGATAACGCGTTATTACACTATAAAATCATTAATATGGCGGCTCTAATGTCCCGGATATGTAAATGCAGGCCCCCTCCGAGGGGACTCGCGACTCCTGTCACGCGAAACGCTTATAAAAAATATAGACAACGAGCCCAGAAATGCGGCATTAGCCGCCTATAGCCAGGATCCTTTGACAACGCCTACCATTTGCCGCCATTACCCAACACTTTGGTCATAAAGCCTAGCCGGCTCGCTGGAGTGTGTGCGAGTGCCAAGGCAACGGAATCTATTAGTTTCCCGGCGAGGCTTGGCGAGAATTCCGCTTTCCCTTCCACGGAAGAGGTGGATGGCGAAAGACAACGCACAGAGCGGCGACAATTCCGTAAATTTGATATGCGCAATTTGTTGGCAAACGAGGACCAAGACCGAGACGGAGACACAGACGGGGGAGTGCTCTTATATACACATATATATAATATAACTACCGAACTGAAGCGCCTGGCAACCTGTTGCCTCTAACGCTTGTTACGCACTTTTATGACGCCAGCGGGTGGGACTCACCTCGAGTGGATTGCGTGTGCGTCGCCATCCAACGCCAGCCAGGCCAGAAAACAACCTCAAAGTAGACCTCATAAAAGGTAATATGCCACATGACTCGCTGATGGAACCCACTCTCATACAAATTGCAGACTGCTATAACATAATCAGCCTGGCGACACACCGGATGGGTTGCTTCGCAGTTCATATTCGCAAACAATTTGCAAAGGGAAAGTCGGAGGAGAAATTTTAAAACTAACAGGAAAATGTTTCACTTTTCTTGAAATCTTGAATTCCTCGTGTATTAAATTCAATAAAATTTACATTTCCAACCAGAACTCAGCTCAGTTGAGATCTCACATTTCAAGTCTTACAATTTGTTTAGAAAATGCGATTTGTTCTTTTAATATTTTGTGCTACATCACATTTGATATGCAGAGATAGGGAGGAGCATAAGTTCGGCCAAGAACCCGATATACTTATAGTTTATAGTTGGAAAAATCTCAGGGCAAGACAAAAGTAGCCAACTCAACTTTGGAACTTTCTTTTTTAGCCGTTTCTCTTACAGCTTTGGCATTTCTTATGCAGCTGATTGCATTTGGCCACGGGCAAAAAAGAAGCAACAGCAGCGGAGACTGCAACTGCTATTGCTACTGCTGCAACTGCAAATGCAACTGCAATTGAATTTTATAACAAACAATTTTACGCTTTAAGCACACTAGACCTGACTTTTGTTGTAGCTACCAATGAGGCTGCTGCCTTGAAGTGCCCGGAGTGCGTCATTGACTTTGCTTTGGCCGAAGGCACTTCTCTACTTTTTTCTATTTATCGTTATTTACCATTAGCCGGACTCTCCTCCCTTGCAGCCCCCTTCAAGAACCTGGACTTGGCTCGGACTCTGTAACGACCACAATAAGCATTCAGCGCTGACTTCCCTTGCCGTCCACTGGCCTCTGTTTCCTGCGGCTTCCTTTGCAGCCTTGAGTGTAATCGTGGCCCGAAAGCATGCACAAAGTTTAATAGAAAAATGGGGAAATAAAACCAAAATCAATTCACCTACCCGGACAATTAGGGGAAAGGGAGTTATAAAAGTTCAAACTTATGCAAATGGCCCTTAGTAAATTAAGTTTAGGCTAAGACTGCCCTAACGAAAGAGGTTTCCGAAGAGTTTTGAAGGTAGAACCTGTTCTTCATCAAATTAAAGATATATTCGTAATGCTTTAAGATGAAGCCATTGCTCAAAATCTAATTTTCCCCCAACTCTCCTACTGATTTACTTACCATTATAAATATTTCGTGTAGATTTATCACATAAGCATTTTTCGCAGACCATAAGCACTCCTTGGCCCCGAGAATCATGACAAAGTTTGCACGCCCTCTGCTCCAGCTTTTCTGTTCCGACCCACTTCTAATCCCATTCCCAGCCCCAAGTGTATAATTATTCTATCTGTCGCATATGCATGAGATCAGCTATAAGGCAGCACTCGCGCGTCCTGCCCTTCGTCTCCATCGCCATCTCCATCTTGGTCCTTCTGGCAGGCTCTGTATACGTATTCATATGCGTATGCCGAAACTTCCTTGCCCTCCCACTCCGCTGCTTCATTAGCAACTTTGTGCGTATTCATTAGGAAGCAGCAACAGGGGGCTCTGCAGCCTCCTGCTCGGAGGCCCACAGCTGCGACTGGTTGATAAAAGATTTATGCGAGCACTGATAACCCGACAAAACGCCCACTACCATAGACATACTGTCAGTCCTGGATAAATAAACCAAAAAAATGAGAAAAAAAGAAGGGAAAACAAAAAATTGAGAAACCAGAAAACGAAAATTTCTATGGCAAAAAGTCTCAAGTCGGGGAGGCTGAAAAAAAAGGAAAATACAAAAATTAAAGCACATAAAGGCAGCTGCTTGATTTGGCATTCAGCACAAAAAGCGACGCCGTCAGCTGGGGCTTCGCCATGCAAAGCCAGTCTGTCTGACTGAGTTCCCTCGAAAGAGGCAGGCTTAGACCCACTTGTAGCCCCCTCGAAAGTCAGCCCCAGTCGCTGTATAACCGCAACTTGTTTCAGGAAATGTTTTTGGCAAAATGTTTGGTAACTCGACGGCGGCTCTTTCACATGTTCATAAATTAAAATGCCGCAAATCAAATTCACATAAGGCTTCAAAACACTCAAACGCCCGGCTCAAAGCCCCGCCGAAACTGACGGACACAGAGGCGGCGAAAGCTGAATGGGAGAAGGAGAGGAGGGGCCTGTGAAGAACCGAAAGAAGAGAGGCAATCCTTGAACATTGTCTAAACCAAAAAACCCAAAAACTGGCGCGCCGCTGCATGTTAAATTATGTTCACACTTTTGTGGGCTCGGCTCCACTGGCCGGACCCAAAAAAGCCCGAATCCGGACCCGGACACGGGCCACGGAGTCCGGGTTCCCGGCTCACGAGTACGGACTCCTACTGGATCCTCCCGCCGCAGGGCTGTCGAGCGGAGTCCATATGGGTGGGCGTGGCCATGGGCGTGGTGGGTGGTTTGCATGTGCGGTTTTTATGCTGGCCAACCACTTAATCTCCTTTCGGTTTATGCCGCTTCTGCCGCGCTGTCTTGCTTCGTTTTTCAAGTGAAATTTATTATATTTTAATCACTCCCCGGGGACTTGTTGTAGCAGTTAAAGCGTATTTTTAACTTCTTTCTTCGCACAGTTCATTCCTTGGGCCGTGCGAACGCCTCGGAAATATTAACGAAATTGCCTCCGGCCGAGGAGTGTGTGCAGGGCTTTAAATTGCTTTAAGCCTGGCCAACGCCAAACAGACGCAAGCCCGTCATATTTCTTGTTTCACCCAGACCCAGACCCCTTTTTGGGTGTTTATGGCCGTTCTGGCAAAAGCAAATGGCGAAGGAAGAATGGAGACCGCGCCAACGCGGCGTATACGCAACTTTCGCAACGTGCCTGCCCCCCCGGAACGCACTTAATCATTTTGATTGTCGTAAATGGCGCATTTTTAGTGCGTCGCAGCTCGTTTCTGTGGTTGCCGAAAAAGGAAACAGTTTCAGCTCATTAGTGATTCATTTATTTATGCTGGCCATTACTTAAGTTATTATTATATGATTAGGCGAAAGTGTGGCTGGCTCATTTATTATGCATCAGTCGAAAGGCCAAAGATCAAGACGCGGCCCGTAAACGGAGCTGAAGGCACTGCCTGCCGGGCGCTCACCCAACTGTCAAGTACACCGAACATCGATCGACTTGGACAGCTATTAGACATAATCACGGCCGATTCACACAAAGCCCACTGAGGTGGAGAACGGGCCAAGTGCATGGGGAGGAGCTGAAGGATTGCGAGTGCCGGAGCGAGTGCCGGAATGAATGCCTGCATGCCAGAGCCGGGGCAGACGGGTAGACGGACAGACGGGCAACTTCCGGACGGCAAGGAATGACGGAGGCAGGGCTAAATGGCAAGGCAAAGGCAAATCACGGCCGAGGGAGGCGCACACACACAAAAAACCGTCAAGCCACAGGGATGTATTGATTTTGCCTTTCGGGGCCAACTACGTACATGGCCAAAAACGTGAACAAAGACAAAAATCAAAGCCGCATGCAGAACGCAGCCTGAGGCCTCAAGGCGCCCTGCTTCTTGTTCATCCTGTATCCTGCTCTCTCCACTCTCCGGTCTCCCTTCCCCAGCTGTCTTCTCATCCTATCCCACTTTCTGCCTCTATCAGCAATGACTCCTTTGCTGGAGCGTTAACGAGCAGTTTGATGGCTCGAGGAGCAGCAAGATACTTTCTGGCACGCTGAGAAAAAGGAACTATGAAAAGAAAGCCAATAGGTTCCCTTTTAAATTATACTTTAAACAAGGTTTCCTGTGTGTATTCACGATCAAGAGGGTTTAATTTATTTCGCTGGATTTAAACTTTAAACTTCTCTTTATTCATAGTTATCTGATAGCCCCATATTCGGTCTTTACAATTTGTGTTAACAAAATGTCCTTAAAAGCTTAAGAACCTTGCTTACCTGCAAGGAAATAAAGTTTTCTCGAAGTGCAGCCTTGCTCAGAGCCAGCTTAAATTGCCCTCCCAACTGTCGGCTTTAAGCTTAAATTTAGACACACAGCTTGGCCAACTGTCCCACCCTGACCCCTCATAGATCAACGGCACTTGTTGGCCAGTTTTTTCCGCCGTTTCTGCACTTTTTCTCAGCCTGCTCATCGGGGTTTTTTATCGTCCGCTGGTTTCATCGTGTTGTGTTGCCAGCAGTGTGCAAATGTCGTAACGGGCAAAGCGCAGCCACAAAGCGAAAAATAACATTGCCTCACTCCGGTCGCACGCCACATGATGCACGTTGACTTTGACGGCTCGCTCCCAGAGCTCCAGCCCATAGTTGCCACATGCAATGGCTACAGCGGTGGCAGTGGCAACAATGCATTCTACACAGACGCGATTCGATTCGGTTCGATTCGTTTCGGCTCGGTTTTTGGGGTCGTCCTTGCAACAGCAACAGCAGCAGCAGCAGCTTTCTGCGTTCTGCGGTGGGCCTAGAAAAAAGTGGCGAACAATTCTATTGATTGACAGTTTGGCAAAACGCACGGACCAACAAAAGCAAAAAGCGGAGCCAAAAAGTGTAAAGCCGCAGGCGTTACCGTTGCGGATGTGCGCTTAAAAACGTTGCTAGCAACGTGAAAAAATGCTTCCCCGTTGATTTGTTATGCAGAAAGGTGCAGGCCTGGCCAGAGGCGTTGCATCGGTTTGGCTGTGGCGCGGAATGGGGTTTAGATGCGATTCCGCGCTGAAATTCTTTAAATTGTTGCCGGCAACTAATTGACTTGATTGGCGGTGCGTGATTCCCTGGGAATAGAAAAGCTCCCCGCTGAATTTCAAGATCTAAAAATATTTTTCAGCTCACTTGATTGATCTGAATTCGCATTGAACGAATGCACCTGCCAGTGCCGTCTGCCAGTGTCAACTTCAAACTGACCATTAATCACCATTAATCAAAAGGAGTGGCACTTGAAAAGCCAGGTGAGCTACATATATATACACAGGTTTAATACCCCCGTCGCGGCATGTCTTCATTCATTTTTTATCATGCAAATTAAATTTAATTGCTTAACAAGTTGTAGCAATTGGTGGGCAAACACAGGGCTCTCCCACTCCATTCACTTCACCATTTTCATTACCATTCCCATTTCACCTCCCTTGTCCGTTGCCAGGCGAAAGTAAAAGCACCCGGCTTCCACAAATTATCTCTGTTGGGCCAGCAAGCCAGACATTGCGGCCTGGGCTCAAACAATAACTAATGTCAGCCAAGCGCAAATTGCTTTATTAAATAAAGTTCAGCCAAAATAAGCAAGCCAAAAAAAAGGAAGTATCCCCACACATCCCCGGGGACTGGGACCAGGGGAAGGAATCAGAGTAAATTGTACAATGTGGCCAGTGCCGGACCCAGGTCAGTCTAATCATTGTGCACACACTCCAACTGGCTGTGAGAAAGCCGAGTGGGCCAATGGGGGGCAACAGACAAAAGGGCTGGTAAGGACATCGCCGGGCGGCCACAAGGACCGAAAGTATTTTTAGCTAATATCAATTTTTCATAGTTCAAAGATTTCTGCGCAGACACACAAAAAGAAATCTCTCTGTGTGCACATGTCGGGGCCATTGAGGCAATATGAAATTTTCTGCTCTTCTGATTATAAACGATCCTCCGCAGTGTCCTGGCTTTGGGAATGGAACCGCATATATTTCGTTATATATGTTTACACTTGAAACGGAAAGAGCTTTTCGGTCTTCGGTTCTAGCCCCTTCTCCCCTCTGAATTGTATTTATTTGAGGCTGTGCAGCACGAGAAATAGCGCATACGCCGGTGCGCCACGTCGTGCAAGTGATAATTTATGGTCAAATGAAGGAGCTCCGGTGCAAGGCATCGAATTCCAATTCGACACCAAGGATTTTCTCAGATCCTGGCTCTGAGATTTCATTAGCTGCCGCCGTAGTTTAAGTCACCAGTCAGGTGCACCGATAGTGTGCTTTTTTCGGGTCCTGTTCTGCGATTCAATGTGACAATTTCAATGTATGCTCGTCGTAAATTTTCGCCAAACGTTATCGACACCGACATCCTTGCTGCTGTTTCTGTTTCTGCCTTCCTTTGCCGCAGGTGTTGGTCCTGTGTGTCACTCTTCTTGGCCGACTTGCAGCTGCATTGTTTATGTGCTCTGGCCCTGCTGGAGTCGTGTAAATTCTCCCCTTCATCTAATGGCAAATTTATTTGGTACGTAAACAGTTTTTTGGCAACCAGGCTCACAGGGATGTATCGGAGCGGAGCAGAGATTGGATGATGTCGCTTCTACTCGGGGCCTTTGTATTGTCTGCCCTGCCGGGAGGATGGAGTGCAGAGTCAACTTGGAGAGCATGTAATTCCTGTGTCAGACCTAAATTGAATTCCTCTCCCAGCCGCTGTGCGGAGTGTGGGTTAGCCAAACTTGCTAATAATGCTGGCAAAGAGCTCCGGAACAGAACCGAAACTTTTCAAACTAAGCCAACAGGTTAGACATCGACTCACTGAGTGATTGTCTGAATGTCTGACTGCTGCCTGGTTGTGCTGGCAAGCCAGGACTTGATCAAATTTCGTGTGCGTGTATGCTGCTCTTGTTTTCGGTTTAATTGCTCAAATCCATTACGCATACGCAGTGTTGCCACAAGCACAGACGCACACAAAAACACTGGCATAGACAAAGTGGGCGGGCAACAAAAAGCGAACAACAAAATTAATTTTTCTCAGCCGCAAAATTGAAACCGAACAGCGTCGAAGCGCGTCGGCAAATTTACACACCATTAAGTAGTTTACAAACACACAACGCACACGCATTCACAAGGTGTGTGTGCGGCACACTCGCCCACAGTACCCCGCACTCACACACACGGCGAACGATCCACATGGATAGTCATTGTAATTTGATATTATGCTGCGAAATGGCGGCATGTGTTGCCTGATGGTGCACACAGCGCCTGGAGCGGCATCGCCATCGCCATCGGAATCAGAATCCCCCGGCTAAGGCAGATGATAGAGAAAATAAGTTAAGTAAAGCCGGCGAAATATGTATAATAAAATAAAAGCCAATATCCGGGCCAAGCGGGAAAGGAGTGCCTGCGCCAGCGAACTATTCAATTCGCTCATTTCATTAAGTTTCTTGTCGCACTCGAGCACTTGACGTTGACAACGCGCCGTATGCGCAATATGGGGGCATTGTAAGTAGGTGGAGCCCATGTTTATCAGGCCGCATAACGATGTGTCACTTGTGCGTGGCTTTGAATAGAGGGCCTCAGCCCGGGCAGTGATGGTCTGGATGGGTTGGGATCGTTGGGATGGTTGGGATGCTCTGGAGCGAGGCTGGGTGCACACTGCACATTGATATGCTAATCGAGCTGGCAGCCAACAACAACAGCAGCAGCAAATCGCTGGGCCCGTGCTTCGGCAAACGTGACTGCGTGTGTGTTTGTCCGCCTAATGGCACAAAGACAAAAGCACGGCACAGAAAAAGGCAAGAGCGCAGAGCGTGATGTCCAGGACCCGGGATCTGGGATCTGGGATCCTGGCTTTAGAGGTGGGTAAGCGCTATTAAGCGCATTATTTAGCCTTGGACACAATGGCAACACCCACACACGGCAACAGCAGCAACCACCCACCACAGAACAACTGTGTAGATAAGCACTTTTGACGCTGTAATGGCTCCGCTGACCACTTTGTATCCTTGTGTAGCCATATGCTCGCTCGTCCCACCACCACCTTCCCTCTCACACATACACAAACACATCTAAAGTGCCCTTAAGTGTCCTGGGCAGGCCACATAAGCGACGACACCTAAGCAAAACACGCAAACAACCAAGTCAAGCCAAGCCAAGTGCTTGTTGTCCTGACCATTTGGCGTAAGAGTCGCTTCCATTGATATGCCAAAACTCTGTTCGGTTTCTGGCCATGTCTGCGGTTAGTTTCGGGCCTCTAACTAAGTCTGGGCGATTAAGCGGTTTCCTTCTCAGGTGACCACCACAATGACATTACTTGAAGATTTTCACTTAAAAAAGACGATCATATTTTAAAATTACTTAAACTTATAATCGCACAAGTATTTCAAATATTTTTAAGACCTTACTTTGAACTAATATTATTCTTCTGCGAAGATTTCACAAAAATCCCCATAAATCCATCGAGATCGTAACATTCATATAGTAAACGTCACATTACACTTTAGAGGAACCTGTAATTGGGTCTCTTAAGTCTCTACTGACTTCGGCAATATTCCCCTATATTTATCTTTTATATTTATGCATAGTCCTGCGACAAGTTGCCTGTGCAAAACAATTTCCCGGTTTTAATAAAAGTAAACAACCGGGCTTAGTTTTGCAAAACCTCCCCAGAAATGGCATAAAACTGGCCAGAAAAGAATGCAATTTTCGTGCCTATTCAAAGGACAACGCGTATTACTCAAAAAGGAATTAACTTTTCCTTCCCATGCTCGCAAAGTACACCATTTCGGGGAGTGGGGCCGTGCAGATGAGCTCACGTTAATCCCAAAATCTGCCCAAGTGCTGTCTGCCAAGAGCAACAACAAAGCCAGGAATAACAGATTCTAGGCGAAAGAAGCACGCACACAAGCAAGCAGGGCGGGAAAGCGAAAGGCAGGCGGAAGGGGGCGGAGGAATTACGCACATTCTGGCAATGTACACAGTGAGCATGGTACATGGCTGCGTATACGCAATATGGCTCCACTTTCGTTTTAATATGAATGCTAATAGGCTAAGTCGGGATTTCTGGACTCGCTCCCACCCACCCTCTCTCACTGCCTCGTCGCTCCATGTTTGGCCCCCTCGAAACGTAATTTTCCCACAATTTTTGTTCACTTTACGCATGGGCCCAGACAATGCGAGACCGAATGAAAGGAACACTTGGCAATATGGTGCAGAAAGCAGCCAGCAGCAGTAGCAATACACAATAGCCAAGCCATTTTTATCGCTTTCTATGCCAGGGGCTTATGTTCTGCAGTTAACCAGAGAAGCCCCTGTAAGCCCCTCGGTGGGCACTGCGTCCTGTGTCATCTCCATCTCTACATCTCTAGCCATTTAATATGACTCTACTTAGGCAGACGCCCACCGAAAAAGAGCGAAAACGAAGAAATCTTTCTCATATTATGCAAACGTCTTAGCAGGAGCAGTGACCCCCAATGACCCAAAGCCAGGGCATGCACATAAATAAGCAGGAATACGTATGTACTTTTGCGGTTGTACACTGAGATAACATGAGAATCTAAGCTGTTAGTTTAGAAAGAAGAATAAGTCAAGAATGAACTAAAAAAAAAGACTGTTTTATGCCAAGCAACCTACTTTTTAAGTAGGTAAATATTTCTACGTTGTATTTGTTTTGGTAAAAAAAAATAGAGAAACAAATAAAGATTGAAATAAATTAAATATGAAATATTTTTTAGACAAAATAAATGTAGCTTAGCTTATACAACTGTCTAGTTATGTTTTGTAATATCAAATAAATAATGTAATGTATTCAATTCAGTTTTCACAGTGTACACTCGTCTTTACTTGTATGAACCATCTTTCGTCGTTAACAAGCTTGCACTCTAATTTAGCAGCGAGTCCTATTGTGGCTATTTCTTCCTTTGTCGGAGGAGGATGTTTATCGTGGAATTTACGCCGTGTTCCTGCCGCTATAATTGGCTGTTAGGTCCGTTAAGATTGCGCTTCAATTTCAGATAGGTGACATTTCGTTGCATTTTAATGAGCTTCATTCCACGGGTAGCCGCGGAGCCTCGCCATGCCATTCCATTTCATCGGAGGCTTATCGACTTATCTGCCGGCTGGTAATTGCGTGCTAAATTTTATGCTGACTCTGGCCAAAAGCCATCCGGCCCATCCACTCACCTAGGCCATAAAACGGAAAACGCCGCCCGTCTGAGAATCTGTCTAAGCAGCAGGTTTTATGAATGCATGGAATATGTATGGCCTAATCAAAGTCAATGCCAGTCAAATGTGTCTAAATAATTCAAGTGTTTCGAATAAACACATTTAACAGGTCGACGCCAAGCCAAAAGCCAGCCAAAGGGCAAAATCAACTTTCGGCATTAAACAAAAAGTCAAAAAACCAGAAAAACGAAAAAAAAAGAAAATAAGAAACAGAAAAGCTCAAACGGCAAAAGACCGCATAAATGATGCAAAGTATTCTTTTTCCTTTTCCCCCAAACAAGTTTAAACAAAAATCTCTTGTTTTGGGGTAATGAAACTGCAAGGAGCCGCCGCCGCCGCCAGCAAGGACTCAGGAAAGGCCGCGGATGGGGAAGGAAAACCAGCTTGGCTACACCTGCTGACAAAGACATTTACTCAAAAAGTTTTTGCCGGCGCATGGCGCAAAATAAAAGGCACAACAAGGTATGCGGCAACATCCACATCCACATCCACTTCTACTTCCACAAACTGGGACACCGGGGCACGACAAGCATTTCTGGCAA